>WBNM01017237.1:0-24333 GCA_013399055.1 Ramphastos sulfuratus | reverse complement strand
TGGATGAGCGGGTGGGTGAGTAGGGACACACTGCCTGGGGACCTCCTGACCTGCCTCTCCACTTTGACCACCCTTCCCATCATGCTGAGCTCGTCCACCAGCTCCGTCTCCAGCGCCAGCTTCTCCCCCTTCTCCCGTACCTTCTTGTCTGTGGCAAGGGCTCCCCTGCCCACGATCTGGTCCACGCTGGCAGGGTGGGAAAGGACACAGCTCATCACTCCTGAGGCCGTGTGGGACCACATGGGGTGGAGATGAGGCTCTAGAGGCCACGGTGAGACCACACAGGGTGGGGATGTGGCTCTGGGAAGGTGTCCTACCCACCACCAGGTGCCATCGCAGGCTCCCAGTGGGCACTGCCCAGAGCCCCTCACCACCTTCAGGGCAGCTCACCGTGTCTGCAGGCTCTTGATCCTGCCCAGCATGTCCAGGTGCCCTGCTGAGTACTGCTCAATCACATCCTTGACATCGTAGGGCCGCAAGGTCTCCTTGAACTTCCTCTTGGCCACCAGGAACTTGAGGATCCTGCAGGGACACCCAAGCTGCAGGGCCCTGAGGAGGACTGGAGGTGCCCAGGGGCTCCATACCAGGGTGGTGAGAAGGGGGTGGCAGCATGCAAAGCATCGAGGCCATGGTCACTGTGAGCCAGGAGCCCATGGCAGGCTGGGCAGGGCTCTCCCATGGGGACAGTGACCTGGAGCCATCCCTGCCCGGCTTGGCCACCACCACCACGTGCTGGGCAAAGGCTCTCCAGGCACATCCACTTGTGCCCAAGGGCTGAGAGCTGGTCTGGGGCCAGCAGCACACAAGCTGGTGGCACACAGCAGGTGCCAGTCTCACCTGACAGCCCTGATGAGGGTCTTCACTGCTGGCATGATGTCCTCAAAGCTCAGGTCGCAGTGGGAGCTCTTCTCCTCACCACTGTCCTCTGGCGGGCACTCGGCTGCCAAGAGCAGGGTGGGTGGCAGAGACTGAATCCTGTGCCCCTCCAGCACCGCCTGGAGAGGCAGAGCCCAGCAGCCCCCCCAGGACCTACCCTCCAGGGGCGCTCGAGGCTTGAGCCTGAGGGAGGCTCTGAAGCGAGTGCGGTCGTTGAAGCTCCAACTCTTCTGCACCTTGGTGGGGCTGGAGGCCTCGGGCAGCTCCTCCGTGCTGGGGGAGCGGTGCAGGGGGGGCCCCAGCTGCAGCCTGCCTCGGCTGCCCTGCCGTTGAGAGCTGCCCAGCCGCATGCGCTCCTTGATGCCCATCCTGCTGCTGCAACGGGACGGCAAGGTGGGGCAGTGTCAGGGGTCAGCTGGCACACCGTGGGGGCACGGGAGTGGTGCCCATCGTGGTGAGGATGAGGGTGGCTATGCTGAGCTCACAGAGAGCCCCTGGTGTGCGCAATGGGCACCGGCTCTTGTGCCAGCTATGCCAGGAGAAGGTGGCACCGTGTGCCCATGCAGGAGCAGCTCTGGGGTTACTCCTTTTAACGCTTTCCCCTCCCCCCTCCTTGAGAGCACAGAAAGGAGGAAACAGACAGATGGAGTGGGGGAGATGGGCACACTGGCAGGGCACACACAGCAGAGCTCCAGACCCTGATCCTGCAGGCATCCCATCCCTGCTGGCACAGGGCATCCTGGCGCACCCAGGCAGTCCCCTTCCTCCTCCTTCCACAGGCTGCACCTCCTAATCCAGGCTCTGCCTCAGTGGGTGAGCAGAGCATCCCCTCCTACCCCTACAGCCTGCTCTGCTGGGTTGGGGGGGTTACAACAGGCACAGTTTATGTAGGACCTACACAAACCCACCACATGTGATGGGGGGGTGGAATGAGGACATCCTGGCACATGCAAGGAGGCCAAGCAGAGGAAGCCAAAGATGCAGGGCAACCCCCCACCCCCTGCACAACAGGGCCCAGGGGTCCCAGGGCACGGCAGGGGCACAGGCAGGGGCACAGGCAGGGCACTGGGCTCCAAGTTCTCCATGCAGGGCACTGGGAAGCTGGCCCTGGGCAGGTAGGGCTGCAGCAAGCCCCCGCAGCTGGTGGCAGGGATGGGAAGAGCTGTGTGCCAGGACAGACCCAGGATGGGCGTTATCCCATCCCCTTGAGGTGCCTGTTTGCTGCTGTTGGGCTTGGCAAGGCCAGCTTGGACCGGGCTCATCTGTGCTGAGTGGAGAGGTGAACTGAGGCAGGGCTTGGCAGGGGACAGTGCGGGGCAGACAGCTCAGCCCAGGCCATGCACAGACCTCCCAGCCCTGCAGAAGGGTCCCCCTGCAGAAGGGTCACCTTGCAGAAGGGTCCCCCTGCAAGCCACTACTCCCCTTCTGCTTCACCCCCCAGATCCCCTTCACCCCTGGGGCAGGCAGCCAGGACGGGCAGGGCAGGCAGGCAGGCCATGGTACCTCCGTCTCCATGTGCCCCACGTCCTCAAGAGCCTCCTCTTACCACTAAAGATGGGGCTGGAGGGTCAGGGCAGAGACACAGGAGAAAACAAAGTTAGCCCACGGCCAGGAGGGTCACCGTGTCCGCAGCCCCCTGGGCACGGCTGCGCCCCAATGCGTGGGCACAGGGTCCCTGCCCACTGCTGCTGGGCATCTCCTGCCACACCGTGGTACCTCCACCTACTGTGGAGGCCAGAAGCAAGAGCCGAGTCGTTTGTGTAGGTCCTACAAAAACACCGAAGAGCAGCCCTGCAGTTCCTCAGCGGTGGGGCCGTGCCAAGCGGCTGCGTGGCGATGCCACACGGTGCCAAGCAGCAGAACGGGGACCACCCTACCGACGTGGCCAGGGCTCTGCAGCCCCTCCCCCAGCCCCTGCCCTTTTGCTGTGGCCTGGCCACCACCGCCCAGGGTGAACATTACCTGAGGCGTAAGCACTTGTGGGGCTCCACATCCTCCTCCTTCCAGCTTGGGGGGGGAGGGGGGTGGTGGGCACAGAAGGTGTGGGGGGAGGTTGGAAGGGATGGAGAGGAGGGAGGTGAAGGGAGGAGAGAGAGAAGATGAGATGTTATGAGAGGTGATGCTCGTGGAGGAGGTGGGGCCCCACCCCGGGTGGGATGGCTTGGGGAGGGTGCAGCTCCTCCCCTTGCCAGCTCTTCGCCGGGAAACTGAGCCCAGCCTGGGGCTGCTGCTGTGAGGAGCACCCCCGAGCCCATACTCACCTCGGGGCTGGCACAGGGACCAGGTCCCCCTCGGCTCCGTGACACAGTGAGGCAGCCACAGCCCCATGGCACACCCCCACGGCACACCCCCACGCTGTGCCAATCAACACCCCCCCTGCAGCTGCATCTCTGGCATCAGAGGGGAAACTGAGGCACGAGGCCACGGATCAGCAGTGCTGCCTCTCCCCACCTCACCTGGAGCCCTGTGCTGTGCCAAAGCCCTGGGTGGCAGCTCTGGTGGCACGTTGGGGTCCCTGGGCTGCTCTTTGACCAGAAAGGGAGATTTAGGTTGGACATTTGGAGGAAATTCTTTCCAGAGGGGGTGGGGAGACATTGGCACAGCTTGCCCAGAGGAGTTGTGGATGCCCCATCCCTAGAGGTGTTCAAGACCAGGCTGGACGGGGGCTTGGGCACCCTGGGCTGGTGGGAGCTGTCCCTGGCCATGGCAGGGGGGGGGGGATGACCTTTAAGGTCCCTTCCAACCCAACCCATTCTATGAGGTGACCACAGGCATGGCGCAGAGCAGTCACTGCCAGGAGCATGGCAGCTCCAAACCCTCTTGCCTCTTCTGGTTGGCACTTGGGCAGCTTGGCATTGCTGCCTGCTGCTGTGGACATGGGAAGCCCACCTTGGGCAGAGTTTTTGCTCCTCTTCTGGCTCTGCAGCAGGGCCACCCAGCTCCAGCCCCGACACACTCACAGCGCTGCCTCTGCAGAGCCATTTGCAGCCACTCTTGGTGCCTCTGCACAAGGACCTGGGGCTGTGCCCACAAGGAACAGGGCAGCAAGGTGGAGCTGAACCTTGCAAGAGGCTTCAAGCTGGCACAGCAGCCCAGAGCCTATTGGCAGGGACCAAACNGAGCATGAGGGTGGTGAGAGCCTGGCAGGAGTTGCCCAGGGAGGTGGTGGAAGCCTCATCCCTGGAGGTGTTTAAGGCCAGGCTGGATGAGGCTGTGGGCAGCCTGAGCTAGTGTGAGGTGTCCCTGGGCATGGCAGGGGGTTGGGACTGGCTGATCCTTGTGGACCCTTCCAACCCTCACTGATTCTGTGATTCTATGATTCTGTCCCCTTCCAGAGCTGTGAGCCAGGAGTGATGCCAGCAGCCAGCCACAGAGCAGGATGGGTGCCCTGGCACAGCTCTGGGCAGGGAGTGGGGTCAGAGGCTCTGTCTCTGACAATGGTGGGCACCAGGGTGGCACTGCAGGGGGACATAGATGAGGAGAGAGAGCAGAGAGGAGGAAGAGTGTGGGGCTGTGGGGCTGCACCCTCCTACCTTTCCCCTGGACAAGCAGCAGGGAGGAGGCTTTTCTGGCCAGGGGTGAAGGAGTGGTAAGGTGGTGGAGCTCCATCAGGCAACTTTTTCACCTCTGAATTCCTAAATCCTCCGTTGTGGGCTCGGTGCAAATGCTCAAACATTGGGAGCAGCTCTCTGAGGTTGGGGTCAGATAAAAACAGGGAGAAATTCAACTTTTCAAAGCAAATCAGAGGAGCAAACTGAGGCTGAGCAGAGGCAGGTCCTCCTCTGGGAGAAGCAGAGCAAAAACAGGAGCAAAATGAGGAGTAAATCCAGGAGCAAATCCAGAGCAAAACTAGGAGCAAAACAAGGAGCAAATCCAGAGCAAATGAGGAGCAAAACAAGAAGTAAAATCAGGAGCAAAGAAGGAGGAAAACCAGGAGCAAAACCAGAGGAAAAACCAGCAAATTGGGAGCAAAACAAAGAGCAAAGAAGGGACAAAATGAGGAGCAAATCCTGAGCAAAACAAGGAGCACATCCAGAGAAAAACTAGGAGCAAATCCAGAGCAAACAAGGAGCAAAACAAGAAGCAGAATGAGGAGCAAAGAAGGAGGAAAACCAGGAGCAAAACCAGAGGAAACACCAGCAAACTGGGAGCAAAACAAAGAGCAAACAAGGAGCAAATCCAGAGCAAAAAAGGAGCAAAATGAGGAGCAAATCCAGAAGCAAATCCAGAGCAAAACTAGGAGCAAATCCAGAGCAAACAAGGAGCAAGCAGCAGCTTTCTTTCAAAGGAAAGTTTCTTAACAGCTCCAGCTGGTGCTGCCCACACCTGGGTGGTGGTGATGGAGGAGGAGATGCTGTGGAAAGGTCCCACAGAAGCTGCCCATGGGCCAAGGGGTTGGAGCTGTGCTGGGAGGGGACAGGCAGCACAACCACCCATGGGGATCTGCCACCATCTGAGCTGGGCATCTGGGCAGCAGTCAGGAGGGGACTGCTCTGAGGCAGCAGAGGTGGAGCTTGGCACTGTGATGCCCACACTGGGAGAGCCTGGCACTGTGCTTGGCAGTTGTGGATCTCCTGGATCTGGGACCAGAGGGATGCACTCTTAAGAGCCCTGTCCTTGGGAAAATCAAGAGTGAAACACAGCCACAGATGTGCCACTGCAAAGGGACACATGGGCAGGAGGGGAGGGCTTGGCCATGGGCACAGCATGGCAGACCCTGGCATGGTGTGATGGGAGCACAGCAGGCATCTGGAAAGGCTTTGGAGATCTTCATATGTGGATATGGTGGCAACATCCCAGGGTCCACAGGAGGGAAGCACATGGCAGGAATGGGGCATGGAGCTCCCTGCTGGAACCCCCTGAGGTCCATCCACTCTGCCACCATGCCCAGAACCAGCTCCCATCCAGCTGCAGCTTCATTGCCCCAGCCACGAGGGCACCACAGCTGCTGGCATCAGCCTCCTTCCCATGGCACTGCTGGAGGAAGGCTATGGATGGGATGAGAGGGAACAGGGTGGGATGGGTGCTGGGTGCTGTGGGAATGGTGAGCGTGGAGGAGGCTCTTGGACACTTCCACAGGTGCTGTGCTGAGGCTCCAAGGTCCCAAGGTGCCCGTACTGCTCGGTGCCACCAAACCCTCAGCAGCTCCACATGGCCCCTCAGTGCTGCCCAGGTTGTTTAGCAGCCCAGGTGCGCCCCAGGGAGCTCTCCCACTCCTTGCTTACCTGAAAGAGGGTAGGAGGCTGTCATAGTAACACCAGGTGGCAGTGAGGTATGCCCGGCTGGCATCAGTTGAGTAGAGGCGCCAGGCAGCCTGCACAGGAGAGCCCACGGGCAGTGGGGTCAGCCAGACCCCCCCCAGCTGCAGCCCTTTGGGCACCACGGGCAGAATCCAGCCCAAAGGAGGCAGGTGTGGGGTCAGGCATTTGTGTCCTGCCTGCAGCAGGGAGGGGCAGGAAGAAGGGCTGGAGGGGACAGAGGAGCTGCCCTGGGATGGGGCAGGAGATGCCAAAGGAGCTGCCCTGGGATGGGGCAGGAGATGCCAGCCCTGCCCTACCTGGATCAGGTTGGCTGCTGGAGTCCTTCTCTTCTCAAAGTGCTTCTGCCGATGCTGTTCCTGCACCTTGAGGGCAAAGCCAGAGCCCAGGATCNCAAATCCAGAGCAAAACTAGGAGCAAAACAAGGAGCAAATCCAGAGCAAATGAGGAGCAAAACAAGAAGTAAAATCAGGAGCAAAGAAGGAGGAAAACCAGGAGCAAAACCAGAGGAAAAACCAGCAAATTGGGAGCAAAACAAAGAGCAAAGAAGGGACAAAATGAGGAGCAAATCCTGAGCAAAACAAGGAGCACATCCAGAGAAAAACTAGGAGCAAATCCAGAGCAAACAAGGAGCAAAACAAGAAGCAGAATGAGGAGCAAAGAAGGAGGAAAACCAGGAGCAAAACCAGAGGAAACACCAGCAAACTGGGAGCAAAACAAAGAGCAAACAAGGAGCAAATCCAGAGCAAAAAAGGAGCAAAATGAGGAGCAAATCCAGAAGCAAATCCAGAGCAAAACTAGGAGCAAATCCAGAGCAAAGTAGGAGCAAATCCAGAGCAAACAAGGAGCAAGCAGCAGCTTTCTTTCAAAGGAAAGTTTCTTAACAGCTCCAGCTGGTGCTGCCCACACCTGGGTGGTGGTGATGGAGGAGGAGATGCTGTGGAAAGGTCCCACAGAAGCTGCCCATGGGCCAAGGGGTTGGAGCTGTGCTGGGAGGGGACAGGCAGCACAACCACCCATGGGGATCTGCCACCATCTGAGCTGGGCATCTGGGCAGCAGTCAGGAGGGGACTGCTCTGAGGCAGCAGAGGTGGAGCTTGGCACTGTGATGCCCACACTGGGAGAGCCTGGCACTGTGCTTGGCAGTTGTGGATCTCCTGGATCTGGGACCAGAGGGATGCACTCTTAAGAGCCCTGTCCTTGGGAAAATCAAGAGTGAAACACAGCCACAGATGTGCCACTGCAAAGGGACACATGGGCAGGAGGGGAGGGCTTGGCCATGGGCACAGCATGGCAGACCCTGGCATGGTGTGATGGGAGCACAGCAGGCATCTGGAAAGGCTTTGGAGATCTTCATATGTGGATATGGTGGCAACATCCCAGGGTCCACAGGAGGGAAGCACATGGCAGGAATGGGGCATGGAGCTCCCTGCTGGAACCCCCTGAGGTCCATCCACTCTGCCACCATGCCCAGAACCAGCTCCCATCCAGCTGCAGCTTCATTGCCCCAGCCACGAGGGCACCACAGCTGCTGGCATCAGCCTCCTTCCCATGGCACTGCTGGAGGAAGGCTATGGATGGGATGAGAGGGAACAGGGTGGGATGGGTGCTGGGTGCTGTGGGAATGGTGAGCGTGGAGGAGGCTCTTGGACACTTCCACAGGTGCTGTGCTGAGGCTCCAAGGTCCCAAGGTGCCCGTACTGCTCGGTGCCACCAAACCCTCAGCAGCTCCACATGGCCCCTCAGTGCTGCCCAGGTTGTTTAGCAGCCCAGGTGCGCCCCAGGGAGCTCTCCCACTCCTTGCTTACCTGAAAGAGGGTAGGAGGCTGTCATAGTAACACCAGGTGGCAGTGAGGTATGCCCGGCTGGCATCAGTTGAGTAGAGGCGCCAGGCAGCCTGCACAGGAGAGCCCACGGGCAGTGGGGTCAGCCAGACCCCCCCCAGCTGCAGCCCTTTGGGCACCACGGGCAGAATCCAGCCCAAAGGAGGCAGGTGTGGGGTCAGGCATTTGTGTCCTGCCTGCAGCAGGGAGGGGCAGGAAGAAGGGCTGGAGGGGACAGAGGAGCTGCCCTGGGATGGGGCAGGAGATGCCAAAGGAGCTGCCCTGGGATGGGGCAGGAGATGCCAGCCCTGCCCTACCTGGATCAGGTTGGCTGCTGGAGTCCTTCTCTTCTCAAAGTGCTTCTGCCGATGCTGTTCCTGCACCTTGAGGGCAAAGCCAGAGCCCAGGATCCCCTGAGGACAAGGAGTAGATGGTGCCCATGCCACCACCAGCAGAGGTGGGGACCCTCCCACCAGAGGGGTGGATTCGGCCCCTTTGTCCCCAAGGGGCACAGGGACCCTCTCCCTGGTCCTACTGAGTAGTCACCATCCCTGGAGGTGTTCAAGGAAGGTGTGGACAGGGCACTCCGGGACACAGTTTGATGGCCAAGGTGGTGTGGGGTTGATGGTTGGACTGGATGACCTGAGAGGGCTTTGCCAACCAAAGCAGCTCAGTGATACTCACAGCGGGCAGAGCGAAGAAGGAGATGCCCAGCAGGGCAAAGCCAGCTGCCAGCATCCGTCCCAGCCAGGTCTGCGGCGTCTTGTCCCCGTAGCCGATGGTGGTGAGAGTGACCTGCCCGGGGGCAGAGCAGGGGGAAGCCTGGAGGAGCTCCCCCTCCACGGCATCATCCCACCCTCCTTGTCCCCTCCCGGGGCTGGGGCACACCGGTGGCCGAGCTTACCGTGCCCCACCAAAGGGAGTCGGCGTAGGTGGCAAACTGGACGTTGGCATCCTTCTCTGCCAGGTAGACGAGGAAGGAGGAGAAGATGAGCACCAGGAAACCAATGTACCAGGCGGTGATGAGCTCCTGCAGAGGTGGAGGGGTGAGAGCGGCTCTTAGAGGGGGAGATGGAGGGGGCGAGGCGGGGTGGTGCCAGGACTTTCAGACGCTCACCTTGCTGTGGGCATAGACCACGGAGCCCAGCAGCTTCCAGGTGCCCCCGCGCCGGTCCATGCGCACCATGCGCAGGATCTGCAGGAAGCGCATACTGCGCAGCGCCGAGGTGGCAAAGATGTTGCCCTGGGTGCCAGCCGCGATGACGGCCACAGAGGCGATGAAGACGATGAAATCTAGGGGGGGCAGCGAAGGTCAGGGCCGCCCAAGACGTGGCTGGCACAGCCCCCATCGCCCTTCGCTCCGCACCCAAGAGCGGTCAGGCACTGGCACAGGCTGCCCAGGGAGATGCTGCAGTCACCGTGCCGGGAGGCGTGGGTGAAACCTGTGGGNAGCTTTGGAGGTCCCTCCCAGCCCCTGGTATTCTGTGACTGATCTCGGAGGGCTTTTCCCACCCAAGCAGTGCCATGCTGCCAGCCCCCGTGCCCAGGTACCTATCACACAGAAGGGCTTCCTGGCGAAGCGGAGTCGTCCTCGCCAGCCCCGGTAGCGGCAGCAGCAGCCGGCGGCCCACACGCGGACGATGTACTCCATGCCGAACACCACAATCATCACGAACTCCTGCCAGGGGGCACAAGAGGGTTGCTGAAGCCTGGAGAAGAGCAGCCTGAGAGGAGATCTGATCGATGCGCAGCGAGAGGGAAGAGGATGGGGCTGGGCTCTTCTCGGTGGTGCCCAGTAAGGGGCACGAACTGGAACTCAGGAGGCTCTACATGAACAGGAGGGAAAACTTCTTTGGTGTGAGGGTGCTGGAGGCTGCCCAGAGAGGTTGTGGAGTCTTCCTCTTTGGAAACTTCCAACACCTGTCTGGATGTGTTCCTGTGTGACCTGCCCTAGGTGCCCCTGCTCTGGCAGAGGGGTTCATAGATTCATAGAATGGTTTGGATTGGAAGGGACCTTAAAGCTTATCCAGTTCCTATCCCCTGCCGTGGGCAGAGACACCTCCCACGGGCCCAGGTTGTTCAAATCCTCACCCAATCTGGCCTTGAACACCTGCAGGGAGGGGGCACCCACAACCTCCCTGGGCAACCTATGCCAGTGTCCCCCCACCCTCACTGGAAAGAATTTCTTCCTAACCTCCAGTCTCAGTCTCCTCTCTGCCAGCTCAAAGCCATTCCCTCTCATCCTGTCACCACAAGCCCTTGTCAAAAGTCCTTCCCCAGCTCTCCTGTACCCCCCTTCAGGTATTGGACCTGTATGGGCATTGCCATCCTGGGTGACCTACCCTGGGTGACCCTGCTTTAGCGGGGGGGGGGCGTGGATTGGATGACCTCCAGAAGGTCCCTTCCAACCCTCACCATTCTATGATGAAAAAAAAATACCAAAAGAGGAGCAGCAGAGTGGGGATGGCAGCAGCAGAGTGGGGATGGCAGCAGCAGAGTGGGGATGGCAGCAGCAGAGGGGGGATGGCAGCAGCAGAGTGGGGATGGCAGCAGCAGAGTGGGGATGGCAGCAGCAGAGTGGGGATGGCAGCAGCAGGATGGGTTTGGTGGGGGGGAATAAAAAGAGGGAGCAGGGTGGGGATGGCAGGAGCAGGATGGGTTTGGCAGGGGGAACATGAGGGAGCAGGGTGAGGTGGGGATAGAAGGAGCAGGATGGGTTTGGCAGGGGATGGGGAAATAGAGGTAGCAGGATGGGGCTGGCAGAAGCAGGATGGGGCCGGCAGAAGCCCGATGGGGCCGGCAGAAGCCCCATGGGGCCGGCAGAAGCCGGACGGGGCTGGGGGCGCTCAGCTGGGTTTGGTGGTACAAGATGAAAGGCTGGCACTGAGAGGGCTGGAAGGGGGCAGCGCGGTGCCCCCTCAAGGGACGGGACAGTGTTGTCGGGGGGCATCCCAGGGGAGCCCCAGGGCGGCGAGCAGGGAGCCACGGCCATGGAGCCTGTCTGAGCATCCTCGGCTGTGCCGCCCGCGCCAGGCTCAACCCGGGCCGGGTCCTTTTCCTCCGCCGTCAGCATTGTCCTGCTGCTGCGCACAAACAAGTCCCCGTTCTGCTTACGCGCGGGCAAAGTCACAAAGACCTTCCCGATTTAGTCCCCGGCCCTCGGCAGAACTCCAGCGTCAGCCTTTCCCGACAGTTTGGGGGAAAGTTGCCTCTTTCTTAGCCCCTCCCGCCCCTGCCTTCTCCCAGCGGCTGGTGCCTCTCGGCGCTGCGGGGACAGGCCAGAGCCCCCAGCCCTTGGGGACACTGCCTGAAAGGAGGCTGGGGGTGAGGTGGTGCTGGAGTTCTTCTCCCTGGCGTCCAGAGCAAAAGGCCTGAAATGGTGCCAGGGGAGGGCTAGGTTGATGAGGAAGAATTTCTTTGCTGCAAGAGTGGTCAGGGATTGGCACAGGCTGCCCAGGGGGGCGGCGGACTCCCCATGCCTCGAGTGGTTGTGGCACTTGGGACATGGTTTAGTGGCCATGGTTGGGGTTGGGTGGAGGGTTGGGGTGGGTGATCTTGGAGGGCTTTGCCAACCCAAACAAGTCCATGGTTCTATGGCCCTGACAGCAGTGAGGCCACCCTGCAGCTTCTCCAAGCTGCCCTGGGGCTGCTGCCATCCTTCACATCATCAATCAGGAGTGGCAGGGGGGGCTGGGGAAGGGGTCAGAGGGGCTTGAAGCCATGACTGTGACTGAGCCTTTTGGGGCGCAATGTGGGCAGCAGCCTCACTCCTCACTCACCAGGATGAAGAGGCACTGGTTGGCCAGTTTCTGGTGCTCCTGGATGGTGGAGAAGACTGACAGCACCAGGCAGCTGAAGACCAGGAGGAATCTGGAACAAGAACATGTTGGTGAGGATGCCCAACCCAGGGGATGGCCAAGGGGAGTCCAACCTGCAGTGCTGCCACCCTGCCAGCCGTGGCTGACCTGCCAGGAACACAATTTGTGCCTGGCTGGTAGCACAGGGTCACAGGATGCTAGGAAGTGACCTCTGGAGATCTTTGAGTCCACCCCCCCCAAGCAGAGCAGGACCACAGAGCAATTTGGGACCCCACAAGCAGCTGCTTGTGGGCACAAAGGTAGAGCTGTGCCTAAATCCTGCCCTCCCCGAGGCTGACCATGGTGCTGGGATGCCCAGTTCAGGCAACACCTCCCTGAGCCAGGGCACTGAGCCCCACAGCAAGATCCTTCCATTCCCTTTGCCATCCCCCTGGCACACCCACTCTCTGCCAGCCTTGGGCAGGGCTCTGGGTGGTGTTGTGCCCCCTAAGCAATGGGCACATCACTCCCACTGGTCCCCACCCCGTGATGGCACCCACGTGCCAGTAAAGGCTGGTAGCACAGCACACCACCAGGGCTGCCCCACAGGCACCAAGCACTAGAACTAAGCTCCAGCAGCCATGGGGCTCAGTGCCAAGGCTCTGCCAACCTCTGCCCAGGCAAAACAACTTCTAGTTAGAGGCAGGGAGGGAGCAGAAAGGGGCCAGGAGCTTCTCCTGCCTGGCCCCAGCATCACTGGCACCATGGGGGACCTGCTGGGGACACCTGGGAACAGCTGACCCAGGGGAAGGGTTCAGAGGGAGCTGCTGTGGGGCTGTTTGTCCTGGGGCTAGGCTCGGGGGGCACAGGGGGGCACAGGGGGGCACTGGCCCATTTAAAAGAGGGAGAGGAAAAAATAAGTAGATTCTGAAGCTGGAGAGAATCAAAGTCCCAAAATATTTTTTTTTCCCCTGATCCAGCAGTTCTAAAAATGGAAAGTGGAGGGTTTGTGCCACCAGCCCACGTGATGGCATGCAAAGGGCCAGTGCTCTGCCACTGCCAGCCCTGTGATGGCACAGGGAGTCCCAGGCACCAGCTGGGCACTGCTGTGGCACCACGGGGAGGCACACTGGCAGCACCAGGACAATCAGGCCAAGGTTAGCAGTGTGTGCGAGGTGGCCCTGGCACAAGGTCCTCCAAGCTGGTGGGCACCCATCTTGCCCTCTCAGCATAGCAAGCAATGCCCATGGGTGGGCAGCTCAGGGAGATGCTGCCTGGCACCCACTCAGGAGCACCTTCCCCTCTCTTGTTGCTTTAGAGCTGAACTGGTTCTGAACTGGGAACCAACTGGGTCTGGGTGCCCAAGGGGTCAAACCAGACCTGTCCCACACACCTGCCCCAGCACCAGTGGGGAGGTACTGGAAGATGATCCTCTGTGCCCTCTGTGGGACCACCCATGCCAAGGAGACCTGGCATGGATACTGAGCACTGGGGTGGGGGGAGCTGAGATACCCCCAAAGCTGGGCATGACCCAGGGACACACAAACCCATACACAGAACCCAGTTTGTGCCATGTAAGGATGTGAGCTCTGCCAATATGGGCATGGCATGAGGAGGCTGCCAAGTGCCCCGTGCCCACAGCAGGGCACAGGATGGGTAGCACCCAACTCAACTCCCACTAGAGGGGCAGGCAGGTCTGCTCCCTGAGACCAGTGTGAGGGGAAACTGGAGATGGGATGGATGGGGAAGGGCTGGATGGGGGTATGGAGCAGGGAGAGCTGGAGTGGCACATCCTGTGCCAGCTGCAGCGGGGAAGGGGCTGGCGGCATCACAGCCCTGGCACTGCCCTGCTGCAGAGGACAAACCTCCTCTCCCAGGCTCTCCCCATCTCCAAGGCAGAAGCTGGAGCCACTTCCCTCTCCCCCTGACTTATTCACGGAGCCCCTTGCCCCTGGCACAGCAGCTCTGCCCTTAGCTCCTCCGGCAGCGGGTGGCACGGCAGGGCACCCTCATCCCTGTCCACACCAGCGCCACGGTGGGGGTGCGGTGGGCAGGTTGCTGGGTCTGCTTGTCACAAGTGCTTGGTCCAAGAAGCAAAAGGAAAGCCCCAAGAAGCCAAGGCCATGGCTGGCTGCGCAGCCCAGGGCAGAGCCTCTCCGCTTTGTGCACCCTCAGCACCGCAGCCGAAGCCGTCAGGATTTAGCAGGCAATTACCCAGGCAGCGGAGCACAAAGCAGAGGCAGAAGGCAGAAATCTTCCAGCCCGCAAAGATTTGTGCCAGCCAGCAGGGAGAGGGGGGGCAGGGGGAGGGGTCTCCAGTGCCTGGGCACAGGCTGCTCCAACCCAGGGACACGCCGTGGGTGGTCCCGCAGCCAGCCGCAGCTCCCCCGGGGGATGGAGCAGGTTGGTAAAGCCGAAGGTGGAAATCTGCAGCCCCGGGGAGTGGGAATGCCTCCCGCTGGGCATCCCGCAGCAGCCGCTGGGCACCGCAGCCCCGGGGCACCACTGGCAGCATCAGGACAACCAGCCCAAGGCTAGCAGCACGAGGTGGCCCTAGCACCCTGTCCTCGCAGCCTGGTGGGCACTCATCTTGCCCTCCCAGCACAGTGAGCAATGCCCGTGGGTGGGCAGCTCAGGAAGACGCTGCCTGGCACTCACTCAGGAGCACCAGCAGCACCTTCCCCTCGCCTCTCGTTGCTGACACGGAGCATTTAGAGCCGAACTGGTTCTGAAGTGGTTGCCCAAGGGGTGAAACCAGACCGGTCCTACACACCTGCCCCAGCACCAGTGAGGGGGGCACCGGGAGGTGATCCTCTGCGCGGCCACCCATGCCAAGGGGACCTGGGATTTGGTGAAGGACACAGCTACCCGAGGCCCCCACGGTGCCAGCTGGGAAAGAAACTTTCTGGGAACACATCACCTGCTGGGAATTAACTCGCAAAGCCTGGGCCAGAGCTGCGTCCTGGCTGCCGGCAGCGCCTAAGCGGCTTAGGGAGAGCTCAGATGCCTGCGGGCGGCTCGGAGAGCCTGGAACCAGCCACGGCTGTGCCCCACCTGGAGCTGGCAGGGATCTGCCAGGGAGAGTAGGATGGGGCAGCAGCTGGCAGGGGTCTGCCATGGAGAATGGGAAGGGGCAGGAGCTGGCAGGGCTGTGCCATGGAGAATGGGAAGGGGCAGGAGCTGGCAGGGGTCTGCCATGGAGAGTGGGAAGGGGCAGGAGCTGGCAGGGCTGTGCCATGGAGAATGGGATGGGGCAGGAGCTGGCAGGAACCTTGCTGCCTTCCTGCTCCCTGGGGTCCCAGAGGATGGAGGAAGCAGCTGCTGTTGTTGCTGAGCTGGTGCATCAGTCCTCCTCAGTAAAGCTTCCCATCACCAGCCCCCTCCCCAAGGGCCTCCTGCTACTGCCCACACCCCTCCCTGCTGGCACATGTCCCTCCATGGAGGGGGACACACTGCTGGCAGCCTGGGCACGGGGACGGGACCCCTCCGGCTGCTCTCACCGTGGTTGGAGCAAAGCCTGTCTGCAGGAGCACTCCTCCCCAAAACAATAATGCCAAGCTGGTGGGGGGCCTGGCAAATCTCCCCCCCCCCGCCCCCCCATTCATCTTCATTAGAGCAGACTCTGCCATATGCTCACCCTGGCAGCGCGGTGCCAGCACGGCACAGGTGAGCTGGGAAAGCTGCTGAGCTCAGGGGAAGCTGGGCCAGGGTGGTTCTGGCTGGTCAGGAGCAGTGCTGGGCAAGGGGCCACCAGCCAGCACTCAGTGCCAAGCCCAACATCCCTGAGCAGCACCCTGGTGTAGCCTGGGCAGAGCTGTGCCCACAGCCCATAGAACCATGGAACAGTTGAGGTTGGCAGAGCCCTTTAAGCTCACCCAGGCCAACCATGCTCTAACTCTACCCAAGGCTGGGGCTAAACCATGGCCCTCAGCACCACAGCTCTGCAGCTTCAAAACACCTCCAGGGATGGGCACTCAGCCACCTCCCTGGGGAGCCTGTGCCAGGCTTTGAGAACCCTTTCAGGGAAGAAGTTTCTTCTGATGCCCAACCTAACCCTCCCCTGGTGCAACCTGAGGGCATCTCCTCTTGTCCTATCCTGTTCCTTGGCAGAAGAGCCCAACCCCCACCTGGCTCCAGCATCCTCCCAGGGAGTTGCAGAGAGCCAGGAGGTCTCCCCCCAGCCTCCTTCTCTCCGGGCTGAACCCCTCCAGCTCCCTCAGCTGCTGCCCAGATGTCACAATCCCACCCCTGCTGCCAAGCCACTGCCACCAACCCATGCCCCTCTGCACCACATCCCAGTGGTGCCAATGGGACAGTGCTGGGAATGCATCCAGGCCTATTTGGAAGCTCTGCAGAGAAGGAGACTCCACAACNCCCCCCCATTCATCTTCATTAGAGCAGACTCTGCCATATGCTCACCCTGGCAGCGCGGTGCCAGCACGGCACAGGTGAGCTGGGAAAGCTGCTGAGCTCAGGGGAAGCTGGGCCAGGGTGGTTCTGGCTGGTCAGGAGCAGTGCTGGGCAAGGGGCCACCAGCCAGCACTCAGTGCCAAGCCCAACATCCCTGAGCAGCACCCTGGTGTAGCCTGGGCAGAGCTGTGCCCACAGCCCATAGAACCATGGAACAGTTGAGGTTGGCAGAGCCCTTTAAGCTCACCCAGGCCAACCATGCTCTAACTCTACCCAAGGCTGGGGCTAAACCATGGCCCTCAGCACCACAGCTCTGCAGCTTCAAAACACCTCCAGGGATGGGCACTCAGCCACCTCCCTGGGGAGCCTGTGCCAGGCTTTGAGAACCCTTTCAGGGAAGAAGTTTCTTCTGATGCCCAACCTAACCCTCCCCTGGTGCAACCTGAGGGCATCTCCTCTTGTCCTATCCTGTTCCTTGGCAGAAGAGCCCAACCCCCACCTGGC
Source organism: Ramphastos sulfuratus (assembly GCA_013399055.1). Taxonomy (NCBI): domain Eukaryota; kingdom Metazoa; phylum Chordata; class Aves; order Piciformes; family Ramphastidae; genus Ramphastos; species Ramphastos sulfuratus. The sequence continues at coordinate 7,665 of WBNM01017237.1, read as the reverse complement.
TCCAGCATCCTCCCAGGGAGTTGCAGAGAGCCAGGAGGTCTCCCCCCAGCCTCCTTCTCTCCGGGCTGAACCCCTCCAGCTCCCTCAGCTGCTGCCCAGATGTCACAATCCCACCCCTGCTGCCAAGCCACTGCCACCAACCCATGCCCCTCTGCACCACATCCCAGTGGTGCCAATGGGACAGTGCTGGGAATGCATCCAGGCCTATTTGGAAGCTCTGCAGAGAAGGAGACTCCACAACCCCTCTGGGCAGCCTGCTCCAGGGTTCCAGCACCCTCACACCAAAGAAGTTTCTCTTCCTGTTCAGATGCAACCTCCTGGGTTCCCTTTTGTGCCCACTGCCCCTTGCCTTGCCATTGGGCACCAGAAGCCATTCTTCTTGCCCCTCACCCTTCAGATATCTGTGCCCTCTCTCTCAGTTCTCTCTTCTCCAGGCTAAGCTGGAGGAGGGAAGATGAGGGAGTGAGGGTGGTGAGACACTGGCACAGGTTGAGGGTGGTGAGACACTGGCACANAAGGACTCATCCAACCTGGTCCTGAACACCTCCGGGGAGGTTGTGGAGCACAGAATCACCCAACGTGATCAAAGATCACGTTGGGTGATTCTGTGCTCCACAACCTCCCTGGAGGTGTTCAGGACCAGGCTGGATGAGACCTTGAGTGACCTGTGCTGGTGGGAGGTGTCCCTGCCCATGCCAGGGGGGGTTGGAACTGGCTGAGCTTTAAACTCCCTTCCAAGCCAACCCATTCCTGTGACTCTGAACTGCCTCAGCCTTGCCTGATGGAGATGTTCCAACTCCCTCCATCACCCTCTTAGCCTCCAACCCAGCAGGCTCAGCTGCCCCAGCCCTGCCTGCAGCTGCAATAAACATCACCTCCTGCAAATCCCTCATGCCAGCAGCCCTTCAGCAGAGGTGGAGCAGGAGGCCTGTCTGCTGCAGGGGCTATAAATAACCCAGGCTGTTAGTGGTCCTGTTTGCAGCCGTAACCATGGCAGGGTCCGGCCGGCGCAGAGCAGGAAAGCACCCACAGTGTCCCTCCTGGGCACTGGTGCCAGCACTCAGCCAGCCCCAGCATGGCATCAGTGACACAAAGCCTGGCACACGCTCAGAAGGCAGTCCTGAACTGGTTGTCAGCACTGGGAGAGGGAAGGTGTTGCTCCCAGAGCCCTCCTCGCCCTACATCTGGGGGTACCAATGGGGTAAGGCAGGATGGGAGGTTTCCAGTGGCCTGGCACAGGCTGGTAGTAGGAGTCCATCTGTGGGATGCACATAGAATGGTAAGGACCTCAAAGCTGAGCCAGTTCCAGCCCCCTGACATGGGCAGGGACACCTCTCACTAGTGCAGGTCACTCAAGGACTCATCCAACCTGGTCCTGAACACCTCCGGGGAGGTTGTGGAGCACAGAATCACCCAACGTGATCAAAGATCACGTTGGGTGATTCTGTGCTCCACAACCTCCCTGGGCAACCTGTGCCAGTGCCTCCTCACCCCCACTCTAAATTTCTTCCCAGTCTCAATCTCCATCTCTTCCAGCTTCAAGCCATCATCCCACCTCACCACCCTCACTGCAAACGACTTCCTCCTAACATCTCCTCCTGCAGCTCCCCTGGCAGTCGTGGCATGGAGCTGGCAGCACCTACAGCAGGGAACCAGCAGCACCCCTAGAACAGAGCTGGCAGCACCCGCTGTAGAGACCCAGGAGCACCATGGCATGGAGCTGGCAGCACCCACAGCAGGGACCCAGCAGCACCCAAAGCATGGAGCTGGAATCACCCACAGCAAGGACCCAGCAGCACCCCTAGAACAGAGTTGGCAGCACCCACTATAGGGACCCAGCAGCACCATGGCATGGAGCTGGCGGCACCCACATCAGGGACTCAGCAGCACCCGCAGCAGGGACCCAGCAGCACCCACAGCATGGAGCCGGCAGCACCCCCGGCACGGAGCCGGCAGAGGAGGTCCCACAGCAGCCAGGAGCTGCTGTCCCCAACCCCTTTGTGCTGTACCGAACGGCAGCCAAAGCCTGCAGACAGCATCACCCCAGCACCCTGGCACTGCCCCCCTGTGCCCCCCAGCACCCTGGCCCCGCGGGGAGTATGGTCACAAGTTGCTGTGGACGGTGCCAAGACGCTCACACGGAGCTGCCGAGATAGTTTTGCTCTTGGATCATCTGGCAAGGAGCTGCCTTAAGGAGGAGGAGGAGGGGGGGGGGGAGCAGATCAGGCTGCGTTCAGATGCACCTCCTGTGCCTGCTGTGTCTGGAATCCCAGGACAGGGCCTCTTGGGACTCCACAGGGCACTTCTGGGACCCAGGGCCATGAGTGGTGACAAGAAGCTGAAGCAGGCTGAGCCCCCAAATGCCTTGCACAGAGGGCAGAAGCCCCCACAGGGAGAGAGGGCAGACCTGGGTGCTCACTGAGCCCCATTTTGACCCTCACCCCCAAGGACTGCTGCTTGGAGGGACCAAAGATGCTCCAAGGTGACCAAGCATCACCTCTGCACCCCCTGGCAGTGAGGCTTGCCCCCGTCCTCACCATCGGGACCAGCCAGCCTTGGGCATCCAAACTGGCACCTCCTGCTCTGGGCTGGAGGGTCCTGATGGGAGCTGCAAAAGAAGGGAAAGGGAAAAGGAAAAGAAAGGAAAAAAAAAAAAAAAGAAGAAAAAGAAAGAGGGAAGAAAAATCAATGCAGAGGTTCATGTTGCACCAAAGCAGCTTCATTTTATGCCCTGGTGGCACCACACTGGGCTGGGGAAACTGCTGTGCCTGCTTCTCCTGCCCCTGGCATTGCCCCCACACCAGCTCCCATTTCAAGCCTGGTGAAGGTGATCAGGGCCAGTCCCAGGAGCAAATCCACTGCTTGAAGGACACAGCTCCAGCAGCAGCAGGGCACAGCCTGCCCAGTCCCCCTGGGCCAGAGCAGCAGCCAGGCTGGGAATCACCACCCCCTCACCCCCCCCAGGAGGAGGTGCCAGTGGCAGCAGCTGAATGCCAGGGCCCTGATGCAAGAGGTCTTTACCCAGCTGGCTTTGGGTGCCATTTCCCTGCCAGCCCTCTGGGTCTCCAGGCCTTCAGTGGCCCCAGGTGGGTTGGTGAGGGCAGAGGTGCCAGAGAGATGCAGTGAGATGGGGCAGCCTGGCAGAGCCCTGCTACTGTCCTGGTGCCCTGCACTGGGATGCAGTGGAGTTGGCAAACCTCCTCCTGCCCACCACAGCCCTCTGCTGTAACAGGATCCAAGAGCAGAGAAACTCCAGGACAGTTCAGCTGTCAGCAGCCTGGGCCAGGAGCTGCCCAGTGCATGCAGGGGACCTGCCAGCTGGTGCCCTGCACCCATGGCACCCCCACCACCCTGCTGCCCAGAGCCAGAGGGGATTTCCCATGGCTGGCCCTGAGCTGGGGAGAACCCCTGCCTGGCATCGCTCACCCAGTGCCAGCACCTGTCACCCCTCTGTCCCATCACAGCAAGGGCAAGGATGCCATGGGGTAGCCACCCTGTGCCCAAGCAACGGGCACCCTCTGAGCTCCTTGTCCCTGTGACAACTTCACAAGGTAAATAAACCTCTCTCAACTCAGTGCCCAGGTGAGATGCTGCCAAAAAGCAGACAGGGGAAGGGAGGTGCCCAGCTGGCCCAGCACGGGGGGTAGCACTTCAGGCAGGGGGTTGCAGGTTTGCTACTGGTGCTGCTGGCTCAGTCCTCCCTAATTTGCTGCAGGTCAAACTGTTCTTCATTAAATCATTCCTCTAGGAAATGGGAAAGTGCTGAGCTGAGCTTCTGGTGCACCCAGCAGTTTCATAACCAGCTCCACAGCAGCTCCCAGACCCCAGCTGGCATCGTTGGGGCAGCAGCACTGAGCCACAGGCCATGCCCTGGTGCTGGGAGATGGGCAGGAGCAGCTTGGACTGGAAACCAGGCTGTGGAGTTGTCCTCTCTGAAGCCTTTCAGAACCTTCCTGTGCCACCTGCCCTGGGTGATGCTGCTTTGGCAGGGCACTTGGGTTGGATAATCTCCAGAGGCCCCTTCCAACCCCTAACATTCTGTGACTCTAGTGCAGGAGATCCCTTGAGGGGCCCAGGCTGGGCTGGCAGCAGTGCCTATGCCAAGGGCAGAAGCCCACAGAAGCTCTGCCCAGGAGTCACAGAATTAAGCAGGTTGGCAAAGACCTCTGAGATCATTGCACCAACCTGGCACCTAACCCTTCTAACTCACCCATGGCACTAAGAGCCTCATGCAGCCAGGGATGGGCACTCCAGGAGCAGAGTTCATCAACATCCACACACCCCAGCAGGCAGGAGGTGGGCAGGGGAGGAGATTGGGAAAGGAAGTTCTTGTTTGCCTTCTGCCTGCAAAGCCTTTAGGTTAAGGCCTTGGTCATGCTCCCAGATTTGCTCCGTTAAGCTCCAGGGCTGGAAACTCATTTCAAGAGGACAAGGCACAGCTCAGCAAGCCCAAGCACATGGGCACCAAGAGCATGGAGGGGCAGGCCAGCCAACACCACACCCCTCAGCCCTGGCTTCTCAGCTGCATGGCCACCTGCTCCCACACCATCCCCTCCCCGCAGGCATTGGGGCACAGAAGCTGGCAGGGGGCTGCACAGAGCCCAACAGCAGCTCCAAGCCCATCTGCAGGCAGCTGCCCAGCACAACTCAGGGGCTGCAGACACAGGGCAGCCACCAACCCACCCTGCCAGGTGGAGGAGCAGCACCAGCCTAGCCCAGCCTGGAGGGCCAGAGGCTGCCTGGGGTCATTTTAGTGACAGGAAGAGGCTGGAGCTGTCCAGTCACTGCCATCAGCCCTGCTCCCCAACACCAAACTGCTCAGGGGAGGGAGGCTCTTTGCTTCTGGGCAGCTATTTCCATCTTTGCAGTTTTTCATCCCTGTGTTGGAGCCAGGCTGCTGGGGGAGAGGTGTGACTGAGGGGTCCTGTGACCAGCACTGATCCAGCTTTGGGTGACCTTGAGGCATGGACTTCATCTCCCCCATACCTCAGCTCCCCCCTCCTAGTTCCCAGCTCTTGAGGCACACAAATGGTTCCCTGGAACTTCAATACTCAGCACTGCTGCAGGAGAGAAAAATCAAACCCCAAACCACCTTCCAGCATCCCTGGAGGGGTTTCAGAACTGTGGAGATGTGGTGCTGAGGGACATGGCTCAGTGGTGCCCTGGCAGTGCTGGGTCAATGGTTGCAGTTGGTGATCTTCAAGGTCTTTCCCAACCTAAAGGTTCTGTGCCCTGAGGAAGAAGCCACAAAGCAGCAACATCCACAGGGAAGGCTTCATGGAAGAGATGCCCACACCTTGCACCCTCTGTGGCATCTTCCCAGAGGCTTGGAAGGGGGTCCCTGGCAGGCCTGGCAGCCCTGCAGCACACCTCAGCCCTGAAACTAAGTGAGCAAGTGAACACAAACCCTCCCCAGCCCACCAAACGCCTAAGATGTCCTACTCCTGCTACTGAGCCCCCACCAGGTCCATCCTCAGTGGCTGAGCCCACCAGAGCCCCATTCCTCCTGGCAGAGCTGTGCCACCAACCCTGCACATCTTCTCCAGGCCAGGCAAAGCCACCAGAAGCAGTGAGAGCTAGGAGCTGGGCACAGTTGGGGTGGCAAAGGAAGGACCCAGAGCTTGGTAGGCTCTGTGAGGGAAGCTGCTTGGCCTGGTGTGGTTATTTCTGGGGGTGGGCAGGAAGAACTGATGGAGGGTACCTGGGCACGCACAGGAGCTGCCATGGGGACTCTGAGGGGCTGCAATGTCTCCAAGCCCCCTGCCAGCCATCCGTGGGCAGCTGCCCAGCACAGCTCGGGGGCTGCACCTCGGCTGTGAGGCGAGCAGGGAGAGGTCTCCACCAGGAAGTCCAATCCCAGCAGGAGCTTTTGGCTGCTGCTGTTGTGAATTCCCTGCAGGAGAAGCTCTTTGGGGGGTGGGATTTGCAGCGCGATTGGCACTGCCCAGGCCACACTGCGGAGGTGTCACAGGCGTTACAGATGGGCTCCGGGCTCCTCTCCTTGGCTCCCTGGGGAGCTCAGGTGCCCTCTTCTCCGGTGACAAATTCATCCTGCCAGCTCGTTGTGCTAACTTCGGCAAGACCCACATTGCTGCCTCTTAACGAGCTGCGGCTCGCACCCTGCTAACGACCCAGCGCCGGGATGCCCGCGGGGAGGCATCCTGGGGGCTCCTGCTCTCACAGAGGGGCTGTGCCCGGCTGCGTGCTGGGACGCGGGGCTGGCACCTGGCACACAGCAAGCACACAGCTGGTAGAGAGGGAAACCACCACCTCCTCCTTCGCCATGGCTGTGGCTGGGCTGGAGGCAGTGGTGCCCCAGAAGTGCAGCTGGAGCAGAGTGAGGGTCCTGGGATGGGACACGGAGCCTCTGTCCCTCCCCACACCTCAGCTCTGCAGCTGGAGCAGAGTGAGGGTCCTGGGATGGGACACGGAGCCTCTGTCCCTCCCCACACCTCAGCTCTGCAGCTGGAGCAGAGTGAGGGTCCTGGGATGGGACACGCAGCCTCTGTCCCTCCCCACACCTCAGGTCTGCAGCTCCGTTGCAGCATCTCCAAGGGGGTGAATTTGTTACTCAACCCTGAGCTGAACGACCACATCTTGGCTAGGCTCCACTGGCTGCCCAGGGGTGCCAGTGAGGAAGAGCTGGAGCAGCCCCACACTGCCAGGGACCCGTGTGGGGGCAGGGCAGGGAGCAGAGCTACTCCTGGGAGCATCTCGGGCTCCAGAGGGATGCTTTGGTGCTGGGGATCCACAGCAGCCACGACCCGGGAATGGGCACAGCCCTTGGGGGGCAGCTCACAGGGACAGCAACTCTCACTCCACATCTTCCCCCACCCAACCCGGGCACAGCTGCGGGGATGCCAGGCTGGCACTTCTGCTCTGTCCCAGCACTGCCACAGGTACACAACAGGACAGAGTCCCAGGTCCCGTCCAGCCCTGCCCTGTCACCCCTCCAGGGGACTCTCTGCCTTTTGAGGGGCCCCATGGGCGAGGCGACCCCAGTGAGGACCCCACGACAGCAGGAGACAGTGGCAGAGCAGGACGCTGACGCCAGTGGCGACTCTATGACAGCAAAAGGGACGGCGACAGAGCAGGACGGAGACCCCGGCTCTGTGCGGCTGCCACCGGGAAGGGGCTTACTGCACCGGGACAACCCCGGGCACCGAGTCCCACCCCTCGGAGACACGGGCACCACATCGCACCGGAGTCAGCAGCACAGATCCGCCGCTGGGCTCAGCCCCTGGGGCTCCCCGGGACCCCCACTCGCCACTCCCGGAGCTCCCCCAAAGCTCCGCTCCCGGGACCGTTCCCAGCGGCAGGAACGGGCACCGCCGCGGAGTCCTCCTTAGCAAACACGGAGAAACTTCTCCGGTGAAGCCCGGGGCGGGGGTCGAGCTTCGCCCGGCGTCTGCCCCGCATCTCCCCGGCTGAACACAGACAGCGTCCGGTCCCCACCGCCCGACCGGGAGCCACTTTCTCCGGTCCTCCCGGGATCAAGGCCGGAGTAAGGGGATGCTAGCCACCGGCAGCCCCCCCCGGCACCCCCGGTACTCACATGAAGGCGTGGTAGACGAAGGCCCAACCGCGGGGCCGCTCCAGCACGTTGTACAGGCAGTTCTGCAGGCGGCGGCGGCAGCAGCGCGGGGCCCCGGCGGGGCGGGGGGC
>WBNM01017236.1:82663-101900 GCA_013399055.1 Ramphastos sulfuratus | reverse complement strand
GATTCTATGATTCTGTAGACAGAAAAAGGAGAATACTGTCTACACTGCAGCGAATATGCTTGCATCATATTTCAAGAAATGTTATGTTCTTGAAATAATAGTTGATCTTTATTACTCTTTGCTTATGATGTGGATGAAAGGCTGTATTTCTGTAGAGAATGTTCTATATACTTCCCTCAACTAATCAATTTGTATGTGGGACTCCAAAGGAAGTAAAAACAGTGAACATTTGACCGAGATATTTAATATCCAACCTTTGGAAGCTTGTATCTTGGCTAAGGCTGAAGCATCCAAAAAAATCCCCTAATATAAAATGCTGTCTGTATTTTACACTTTCAATTTATTATGTGAACTGTTGCCTAAGATTGAATACTGTACTTCCAATCAAAATAACATCTGGATCATTTCTACTGTCAACTGACTTTCAGTAGAAAGAAATGAGTACTGAAAAAGAAATCCTTTCTATGTTTTCATGTGTTCCAGTAATTTATTTCATCTATTATATGGTTAACAAGCTTCTGCATATAGAAATGTTTTCCAGGGAAAAAAGAGTTTGATTCTATCTCTTATGTTTCTGCACAGAGGTATTTAATTCTAATGACACTTTGTTTATGAAGGATATAGCAGAACTATAGAACAGTTAAGACGTTTATGAAATTTACACTTAGAATTAGTTGAACTGAATTTATAACCAAACCAGCCCATAGCTTCTCCAGAAAAACATAAACCACAAATCCTTCATTAAGTTAAAACAATCAAACACCTCAGAAAGGCTTAGGTAATATTTCCTGTACCAAAACAGGACCAGTTCTACCCACGTATGGAAGAAGTAAGAACTAAGGTAGGAACTACACATTCCCCAGAAAGGAAGACTCTTGAAATCACAAACATCAAAAGTGGTTTTAAGCATTCAGTCTTCAAGTCCTGTTGATAGGAACAATACTTTTTGTTTCCCCTCCTAAAAAAGCATTCTTGTTATATTTGATTTTGCACTACCATAGCTAGATATCTCTGCAAAAAAATAACTGGTAACTGATCACAGCTTTCCAATATCAAATGGTTATGACACTGTTCTGTATCTTACTCAGAATTAAACAAAGCCTTTCAGATTAATTGCAATGACAACATTATTTAGTGTGTCACAGTTTAGGACTAGGACTTTAATTGAAAATAAAATTTTGTAGAGAATGTGAAATAGTCCAGGGGGATGGACTGGACTCTTTCAAAGGGGCTGAACAGAACACAAGAGATATATTTATCCCATTCCATTGGTCTAAAAACGCTATATAATTTGGAGTTCAGAGTGTTCTTTCTCCTTTTTTCTCCTGTTTGCCTTCTCTACTCCTCTGAACTTTGCTTTACTCCTCTGTGCCAATCATTGTTTGGGTTACTGGTAAGAAGAGAGAGAGAATACTGTGTTAGCTGGCACCATCCCCTGGGCTTTGTGTCCAGGGGGGCATCCAGGCTACTGTCTACTGGTATATGTATAGATGTATTTGTATATGTTTATTACCTTTTATATTTAGTCTACTTCCGTAATAATAATTTCATTTTACTTCCAAATTCTGAGTAAGTGTGGCAATTACATTTTATGGGGGGTATATCCCAAATTCTAAGGGTGTAAAGCCACCACAGTAAGTCAACCTGTGGGTCCTTTGTAGAAAAGCAATAAAACAATGTCAACATTCACATTTTCCTACAATTAAATAATTGTAGAATCCTTCTAAAGGATGATCTACAGCAATGACAGATTTGATAGAATTATCAGGCCTCTCTCAGTGCTAGAAGCAGTCCAAGAGCAATATTCAAAGCACTTCTTTCTTGGTTACAATTTTGCTCTGTCACAGTCAAAACATTTTGCTGAGTCTGTCTTCACAGTTCACTGCCAGCAGAACCAGTACAGATGCATGTATCAACCTAATAAATATGGTCTGGCTTATTAGAAGGTTGTGCAAGTAATGGAAATCACTTTCTTTGTAAAGGACATTTCTATCAAAATGAATTACAGATAACTGAATCTAATATACGATGCATTAAATCTTGAAAGAGAATTTCAGAGACATGCACTGTAAGAACAGGGCACTGCCCTTTACATTGCATTTAAAAACACTCAGTATGCTACAAGAGGGCACTCTGACATTAAGAAATGGCAGACAAATAAGTTATAGTAACTTTTATTAAGTAGCAAGGGACCCATCACCATCCCCTTCCTAAGAAACAGTGTTTTCACTTACAGATATTTAGTGTTAGAACAGTTAACTGAATGCAACACATGCAAGACACAGAGAAAAACAAAAGAAAAAAAATTGCATGGGATATGAAGAGAGCAGTGGAAGGAACTGACAACAAAAAGTAATGATGATTTGAGCTTAACTAACATTCTTTTTACTCTTCCATATCAAAAGTTCTGAGTTTAGCAACTAAGAGCTGTGTTTGAAAGTAAGTTTATTTGCACTGATACTTTAATTAGACCTCAAAGAGTAAACTAGCTTCTCAGAGCATCAAGTACTCTTCCACACAAATCCTCTAAACTGAACTGTACAAAATACAATCTTTCATACCTAAAATTATCCAAGGTTGACATTTTCTTATGTACATATATTTTTCCTGTATGTCAGCAATATGAAAGCATAGTGAACTGTAGTAGAAGTTCTCATCATGTAAAAGAGAAAGCATTAATCCAGTAGATCATGCAGTCACTTGGACAGTGACAAGGTGTCAATATACTTCATTAATATGGTTGATTGATGACATACATCATGCAAAACCATGAATAGTAACACTTAAATCCAATAGAGTTTAGCCTAAATTAGATTTGTTAGCTCTCAGGCATAATTATATAGCATTATGTTTTTATTATTATTATCAAACTACTTCAGAGGTGCACACAAGGCAAAAATCACTTGAAATGTCTATATACACTACATGTATTGAGCAACCTTATGGAAAGTACATTAAAGTTTGACTTGCAAGCTAGTGGCTGCAAATTAAGAAAAATAAAACCTTTGAAAAAACCAAAAACCCTACATCCTGGACAGAGGTCCACAAACAAAACAAGCAAACCGAAAACAAAACCAAAACAAACAAACAAACAAAACCCCCAAACAAACAAACAAACAAAACAAACAAAACAAAACCAAACAAAAAAAAACAAAAAAAAACCCAAACCAACAAAACCCAAAAAGGCTCAGAGGAATTAAATAAGGAGTACACAAGAAGGGTAGTGAAAAACAGTCTCAAATTCTTTACTTAGAGTTAAGGACTTGCTCCAAGTTCACTTGTACATCTTGTATGTCTTAATATTACCAATAACACATTTTCATGCATAACAATCTCAAAACCTGAACAAAATCTCAAAACAAACCAGCTAACCAACCAACCAAGCAACAAAGGACAAACCAATCCACAATCAATAACACAAACCAAAATGAGAAAGTACTAAACCCAGAAAGTGTTTCTGATCTGCTCAGTGACCTGCTAGCTTGAACTGTATCAACATGGTACAAGAAAACCTGTACTTCTTAGTATACTCCCAAGCCTTCTCTTTAGACCCAGGAAGCAAATGTAAATCTTCAATAGTTATTCTTCATTTTTTTCCAGTCGATCTATTATTATGTCTAATTCCCTCCTGGTAAGTCCCTACTCTTTTGTCTACTATTTCTCCCTTTCCACAACTATTTCACGGCTGCAAATGATTGAACTCTACTGTCATGGAATGAGAAAAGCAATACCCCATCAAAAGCAGAAATGTGTCCTAGCAGCAAGAGTTAAGATGAAGCTTAGAAAAATACTAGGGTATGGATAGAATTAAAGGAGAGTTAAATAATTTTTAAAAATAACTTTATAAATCAAATTAACCATCAACACTAAAGATACTCTTTGGTCTAACTATCGACAAATGTAACTGACTCTTTTGCTGCTGAACTTGGGTTCTTAAGAATTTAGATACTACAAGTCAACCCCCCAGAAAAAAACATTACTGTACAAAAGAATACAAACTCCAGTACAAATGTAGCAGACAGGGAACATGCAGTGTCTGTCATTCAGTTACCATCTTCTGTTTCATAAAGACGCACTTCACACACACACAAGCTGCATATTCAACTTAGAAATGACATTTTACTTTGCTCTAAAATAGAAAACTGATATTGCTACAGACTTTTATTTACACTTTAGCAGTTCTGCAGCATTGTTTAAAAATTCTAATTATGTGAAAAATGTATAAAGATTTTTTTATAGAATTTTGCACACTTTAATTGTAAGTTTTCATCCATTTTATAGCAAATTACTTGCTAAAACTAGACTATAAAACCAAAATTGATGTGTTCTTACTTTACTTCCTTGGTATGCCTTTTTATTTCAGAACTAAAATTTTAACAGAATCATATTGTTAAACAAAATTTCCAAACAGAAATAGAAATGGCCTGGTTAGTACAGATGTACTCTTCTTTCTAGCATTTATTATCACAATTGAATAATCGTAATAACCAAAGATCAGAAAAGTACAAAGTTAAACTTGAACTACAAGATCTTGCTTTAAAACTTCTACAAAATATAAAACGGAAAGCAAGGAAACGCAGAAAAAGTTAATAACAACAACAAAAAAATCTGCCTGCTTAAAGTCTGTTTAATTATTTGTTCTTACCTTCTGTGCTTAAGCCAGGACTCGAAGTGAATTTTGCTACATCGACAATCTTTACGGCGAACTGTTGCCCTGTTTCCCTGTTGATACATCTCCGCACAACGCTGAAGGGACCCCTGAAACACACACACACAGAAAAGGCAATAAATAACCCATTCCCTTTTATGCTACAATTGAGCTGCAAGTTGAGAGATGGTTCTATTATTTCTAAACAAAGTTTAGATGCCAAGATTCAAGTGTAGCATTTAGACAGAAGTTTATACCTCCCATCCTTGCTCTTTGTTAAACGTAAAACTGGTAATTTTAACTATGGACTAGTGTAAGAACATCAAATGAGCTTTGTAGTTTCCCAAACTAAAGACAAATTCTCTTACCCTATCACTTAAGAAACACTGTACTTTCAGAAACCTTACGATTAATATACTGACATTATTATTACATTTTAAGTTGATGTCATTTTGATGCATAATCTGGTTAGGGGTGGGGGGAAAATAAGAGGTGAGAAACACATTCTTGCTTTCAGTTCTTGGCCAGAGTCTAGATACTACTATTTGAAACAATTATTTGAAAGGATATTCTTTGAAAATAAGAAGAGTAGCAGCATAGTTGTGTCATTCTGTTTCATTTTATTTGTTTTGCACAAACTAGGTTTATTTTGTACTTGACATCAATAGATTCACAGGACCTCCACTACAAGACTTCAAAATTCTACAAAAGCTCTCATGCACTACACTCAACTAATCAATAGTTTGTTATTTTTTAAAAGTGAAATTACATTTACCAAAACACAACCTAGAACAATGTCAAACCTTCTGAAAATCATCACTCACATGTATTTTTGGAAGCTGATGATTTAAGATCTTGGCCTCTTGACTTAAATTATGGAATCTTGCACCCAATACTAACAACAAGCAAGACAGTCTGATAATTACAGTAGGTCAAGCTTTCAAGCATGAAAAACTAATGGTTATGAAAAGGATTGTTTCCAGACTGCAATACTTGTGGCAAATCAATCTTTTCTTGCCACTACTTATTTAATAATAGTTCCAAAGAAATTCATTCTAAAGTCTTCTCAAAACAATATAAAGGAGAACTCTGTGTCTGGCTCTTTGTATTCCTTTACACACCAGATGATTAGAAGTATGTAATTCATCACACTACCAAACCTGTGCTCCCATGGCTAAAATGTAGTTTTTTTTACTCCTTAAAGGACATATATGCAAAGATTTTTTTGAAATAGGATCATTTTTGACAGAGAATGTGAATACTAGAGCCAGTCAATGAATCACAGTCTAAACATTCACATACAAGGAAAATATTTATTATCACAACCACATACATGTGGTTCAAACAGAACTAACTATAGAAGACATATTTTTAAGAAGACGTATTTTTTCCCCTTTCCTTGCTCCAAACATACAGTAAAATCCCCCCACATTGATGGCTATTTTACTCCTCTGAATACACACCCCACTATTAGTATCTGGTCTTTTACCAACAGGTACCACAGATATTTTTAAAAAGGTCTTCAATTAAGGTTCTAATGCATCTCTATATGCAAAAGGCTCAACTGACTTCATCTGCCATCAGAAAGACTACAGCTATTTACTATTATCCTCCCATTATGCTTCAAAAATAACCTTTTAATAAAAACACTCATTTTATATACATTTCACCTTATCCTTTCTTATCTCTGCTTACTCTTTTATCATCTGTCAAAGTAGAACTGCTTTAAAATAGTATAAACATATTTAAATTAGAGTAATTTAAAAACATTTCAAAATCTAAACCAGCTTTGGAATACAATTTGCAATACTAATTTTCCTTCATAATTACCATAGATTAACAGAAAATAAATGTTTCATTCAAAATTTCCTTCTTTTCATTCTCATTGTTTTTTTCCCCACAAAGCTTTTCTGAAGACCATCAGATAAACTTTAACATACTATGATACAGAATGGTACATCACCAGAGTGTAGAGACAAGAACATAGCCTTACTTATAGCCAGACCCCTGATTGACTTCATTCACAAACTCTTATGAATACAAATATTTTTCTTTTCATGATGTATTCATGTTTTGGAGCCCTGACTTGAGTAATTTGCTTCTTGCTTATTAAGTCTGGGACAAACAACACATTGAAGTATTTTATTCAGGTCCGTAACAAGAGACATCTGTACAGTCTCAGCCTTCATGGACATACTGAAATTTAGCCATGGTTTTAATAGAGCCTTCTCTACTTAGAGCAAGAAATGCCAGACTTTTAAATAACTGAAAGGTGCTGTATTTCCAAGATTAATTAAAACTGCAATTAATCACTATATCAACTCATTTGCACATGGAACTGCATCTTAAAACAGTGATTAATCCTCTCTGAGAACTAGTGCATTGGGTTAGAGAGCAGCCACATTTAAAAAGCCTTCACTGGCAGTATGGGGCAGATTATTTTTCTATTATTCTCAAAGGAAAATTAAAAACACTGCATGATTTTATCTGTGGCACAGAAGAATATTTGGGTTTAAAATCTGATACTTCTTTAGAAAATTAGATATCCCAGTAAGTCTCAAAACTGAGCTCCCCAGCAGAAGCATTTCTATCACAATTGTGCTTCATTCAACAGTTCACATCTTTGAAACCAACTCTGTGCTTCAATTCAGCTTTAGGACAAAACTCACAAAGTAAAGCACAAGACAGCAGCTCACTGGATCTCAGCCCAATACGTATACATACTTTCTATTATTAATCCAAACAGGAAAAAAAAATTTACAGAGTACTGAAGCTGTTGTTCTGAGGTAGAAAAAAAAACACAACTCATGAATCTTCCCATGCCTTCATGCTTGTTTTTATGAGACATGATCACTTAAACACATTCAAAAGTACTGAGTTACAGTGCTTCCACAATATTTGAATTCAACGTAATTTTATTTTCTAATGATTTGGTAAATAACCAAATAACTGGAAAAACACTACCAAGTAAAGTGGGAGGGTTTGAAACAGGTAATTTAAGAAGAGTAAAACTAAAGTCAAGAAAATATATTGAAATGGCAAAAATTTAGGGAAAAAAGCAGCATGGGAAGAATTTAAAAAATATTAGCTAAATGATAAAACTTTATTTATAAGAAACTACAATTACAGCTTAAAAATGCCTAACTACAGTCTATTTTACAGGCCTCAGAATGTTTTCTTACATAGGAATAAAAACTTCAGGGAAAATGACTGTCAAAAAAAACTATGGTAACTTCAACTTATTCAATACAGAAATTCCTGATAGGGGGTGAGGGTGGGGAAATGCAGTGTCATATCAATGCAGTGCATACAGGAGCTAATAAAGACATCCAGAGTGACCTTTATTGCTCAGTCTTCCTACTGTAGAGCTCAGTGCAACTCCTGCCAGAGGCAGTGGTTGCTGGTGTGGACCAGAAACCCAGTCATGGTCCTCCTTTCCAACCTACTGCCCTTCTGGCAGTGTTCTCCTCATCACAATGTTATCAGAACACATTTTTTCCAGCCCTCCTGAAAGTCTTACTTGACATAGAATGTAAAGAAATGAAAACAAAAATTGAAAAGACCACCAAAAAATTATATTCAGCATCAAAACAATGGTGGAGCTACCCCAAGGTAAGATAGAGCAGACAGAAGCAGCTTCCAGTCTTCCCTTCCCCCCCCCTCCCCCACCATTCACAGTATCACAGTATCACAGTATCACAGTATATAGCAAGGTTGGAAGAGACCTCAAAGATCATCAAGTCCAACCCACTACCACAGACAGGAAACTACAGAAGGAGCAGCCACTCCAGTGTCAAAGGGAAACACTCCTCCCATCTCCTATCTGCAAGGGGGATAAGCTATCCTTAACTGATCACTAACCTTTATCAACAAAATTGCCTTATTTTTCTTATCACATAAAAAAGCAAGACTAAATTTATCAGTCATTCTAAATTTTAATGTATGCGGTATCTATCTACCAAACATCTTAGGCATACATATGCTATAAACAGATGCTAATGTGCAAAAATATGTTTAATGTCTCTGTAGTTTGTAAACAACTCTTATATTAACTGCCTGGGATATTGAGGGGATGGGGAAGGAAGAACATTTTGATGCTCATTAGATTCTCTATTCTATTACCATGAAATAAAAATTTCAGTACTAGTCATAGTCAACATTCTTCACATGCAAGTGAGTCAGAAAATATTTTGGTGTTCACATATACAACACCACCTTTCATTTACGGAATTCCATAATTATATGTTAATGCTGACCTTATCCTTGTAAATACTCTCATTTTATTCACAGACTCATAGAATACTTTTGGCTGGCGGTTATCTCTGAAAGAATATGCTTAATAAATTTTGTCAGAGCATGTACTTGTTGCTATTAAAAAAGAATACCACTACGTTACTTTAAAATAGATAAAACAAGAAATAAACAAAAAATCCACACACAAACCCAACCAGCCAAATGAACAAAACCAAAACGAAAATCACCAAAAAAAGGCCCACTCCAGCAGAAACTAACGAACTCTTTGAAAACAACCATTTATAAATAATTCTTCATGTCAGCATACAGACAAGTAAATTCTGCTTTCAGTAATTATTGTAGACACA
Source organism: Ramphastos sulfuratus (assembly GCA_013399055.1). Lineage (NCBI taxonomy): Eukaryota > Metazoa > Chordata > Aves > Piciformes > Ramphastidae > Ramphastos > Ramphastos sulfuratus. The sequence goes on along the minus strand of WBNM01017236.1, from coordinate 92,651 downwards.
GGTTTCAAGGTCTTAAAAAGTGTTGATCTGAAAGCTGCAGCTGCAGCAGATATAGTAGATATGTAATGTGTTAATATCTAGAAGCTTTTGGGAACAAGGTTAGACATCAGTTGCTGGGTGACATTCTGGGACTGATAATGTGCTCTATTTCTAGACAGATGGAGGAAGGAATAAAAAAAATATTTCTAAAACATGTATGAACTAAGCATACACAGCCTAAATTATGAGACATTTGCCTAACTGACATAAATAATTATGGTCTCAGAAAATGGTGCTGGTTTTTAAATGTTGGTGAGAAAAAAGAATGCAAATCAGTTTGTTAAGCTGAGATGAAACATACTGCCACTTCATCATTAAAGAACTCAAAAAAATGATGACAAACATGACTGTCCTCTCTCTGGTTCATCTTAAGGTAGGTGAGAATCTCACAAAAGCAGTGATTTCAGTCAGGTAGAGACTGGTAATCAAAGCACAAAACCTGATTCTAGAAGAGAAGTGGGGAAATAAGAAGAGCATTGTTTCCTTCTCTTCTCTGTGAAGAAAGATCTAGTGCAGAAGATCAGGAAGTAGTAAATGAGATCTGGAGAAAATTTGTAAAACTATATCAAGTATGAAATCATTCAACAGAAGAAAAGCAGCAAAAATGAACAGATTTCTTAAGAAGAGTATTTCAATCACCAGAGCAGAATGGAGTGTATTAGAAATAGCAGCTTTACCTCCAAAAGGGTAATAGAGAAAGGTTGTAAAGTATCTCCAGTCTCATCAGCTAGAGACAAAGATTATTATCTTTCTCTTTTCCCATTCAGATAAATATTTTAGTCAATTAATCTATTAACACAGCCTTATGCCATCTCAGGCTGTGCCTTCACCAGTATTCCTTGAGCAGTGGTGCTGGCCAAACAAGCAACCCTTCTAGCTATTTTTGTCCCACTGAAACAGCTTTAGCATAATTACACTGAACCGGATCAAAGAAGAAACAAAAACCACTCAAATACTCCACCATAAACCACTTCTTCCTTTCTTTTTTCCACTATGTTATTTTTCATCCAGAGCACTCATTTGATTTGGCTTAAAGCACAGCTACACTAAGAGCTGTGCCAAGACAGTCAAAACCAGGAACAAATGATAGATGCCTCAGCAGCGCTGCTGCTTAAAGTGCATCTATCTAGACTCATATCATCCTGATTTTTCATACAGTCCTAGAGTCACCTGTAGGACCTGCACTAATACAGCACATATGCTCTCAGGCAGTAGTGACTCATCTAGCTGAGAAAGCCTTAAGTAATTCCACATATAGCAGAAGCTCCACTGTGTGTAGTTTTACTTGCAACAAGTGCTTTCCACAACACACTGCACAGAGAGCCAGATGAGAAAGAAGAATGTGAATAGGTCTGCCAACACTCTTGCCAAAAATTCCTTCATGAGATTACAACCTCAGGTGAACTTAGATGCCTTAACTGCTCCCTGCACTATCTCAAAGCCTGTTGCAAGTTTTTCCATTTTCAACTAGAAATCATGATTCCACAAAACCAATACCTGAATCTAAGCACAATTTTATTCTGGTAATCAGTCCAACCAAATTGTTTTAAGTATAGCTCAATATTTAAATTTTGTTTAAAAAAAGTAATAAGAAAATCTGTGTCCAACTGTTTAGCTGTCACTAAAAAACATGGCCTTAAGGATATGTCTATGTGCATATCAATTTGCAAGACCCCTTGGAACCAGCAAATATGAGTTAATGAGGTCAGCATGAGAGACCAAGTTTCCAAGTAAGAAAGCTTTCCAGTGTGGCACTGATCAGTAAAACTAAACTATGTGAAGAATCTCTATCTGGACAGCTTCCCACAACTACAAGAATTTGGCCTCTGCACTACTAAACACATTCATGTGTTAGGAAAATATAAAGTATCCTGAAAAGAAAGTCTGTCTTGTGCGTCTTAAAAGTATGCAGGTAAGTATTAAATTTCCTAAGCTGTCATCAAGATCACACACAAAGGAAAGGAAGACATAAATACTTGAGGTTTGCTTTTAAAGATGCTGCAAGACTTCCAGTATTTCAGAAATTGATGACTCAAATCATCAGCTTTTAGGGTGATCGTAACATTGTAAATTATGGAAGGATTATGGGATTTATTAAGAACATTCAGCTGAATACTGGGGTAAAGCTTGCCAGTTATGATATTTATAGAAGGTCGCTGAATTCTCTCTCAAGGGGAGAAATGAATTAATTCTGACCTCTTGAAATCTGAAGCTCTCAACAATGTACTGGTACAAAAAATGAGACACAAAGATGAGAAAATTTTGTTTCTCTTTTCTATCTACATCTGTTAGGTTTCTGAACAGTAGTTTCTTGTATTTTTGTATATTTAATGTATATAAACTGCTGCTCAAAGTCAGAGTGTGGTTTGGGATTTTAGATTTTCTTAAAGTACAGACTGCATTCCAACAGCCTAGATATCTCTATGATAAAAAAACATTACATTAGTCCATATCATTTGTACTAGGTTCAACCCTTCTCTAAACTTTAAACAATGAGAGACTGAGGGAGATGGGTCTCTTAGTTTGCAGAGAAGACTGAGGGGTGACCTCATTAATGCCTATAAATATGTAAAGGGTGAGTGCCAGGAGGATGGAGCCAGGCTTGGCTTGGTGATGCCCAATGACAGGACAAGGGGCAATGGGTGGAAGTTGAGGCACAGGAAGTTCCATGGAAACATGAGAAAGTTTTTTCACTGTGAGGGTGACAGAAGACTGGAACAGGCTGCCCAGGTGGGCTGTGGAGTCTTCCTCTCTGGAGGGAGGCTCCACATATTCTGGTAGGATCTGGTATAGGTGGATCCTGCTCTAGCAGGGGGGTTGGACTGGGTAATTGTTAGAGGTCTCTTCCAGCCCCTAACATTCTGTGATTCTGTGATTTAGCAGTTTATTTCAAAATAAGTCATCTCTCTCACTAACTTAAGAAGTTAAAGATGTCTTGGAAAAAGCTAATGCAGCTACAAGAAAAGCCTTAAAAAGTAAATAAACCTAGTCATGTAACTAGATATTTGATATTATATTGTGCGTTAGTAGGAAATTACCCATTGTTGTTTGTAAAAGTAGCCAAAATAAATATTTAAACATCTTAGCAGCTTCCTGTAAAAAAATTGTTCATGAATTTTAAATTCAACTCTTTTCTTAATTTGCTAATTTAAAGTTAAAAGGTCTATCCTGGGCACCGCCTTGTCATTAGAAGACTCAACCAAAGTATCCCATATTAACCATAGGACAATTATTCCTATATGAATTATAATTAGCTACCATTAATGATACAGATGTGGCATAATGTATTTTATGATTATTTCATTATTTCTTTATTGAAAAAACATGTACAACCTTACTTTTCTAATTGCAAAACATTTAATAGAAGTGTTAACAACTTAAAAATAAATGTAAAACCCTCACACAAATGCCACATGTAATATTTTCCTTTTTTTTCCTGTTGTTTTTGGTTACAAGAAAACAAAAGCTGCTTGGGTTGACTTCCCAGTCAGCTATGAGACACAGTTTATTAAAGTCTGTGCCCAGTACCAGTCTGAAGATAGCACAGGGCTGCTATCAACCTGATAGGAGAGGATAAGGTTTTTAATACTGCTTTTTCAAAACAACCAAACAGGTTATTCCTGGAACTACGAAACCAGCAAGAATTGGAGCACTGACTCCATCTCTGCATGACCACTTCAGGTGTACACACTGAAAGATCCCAATACTCCAGCAGCAAGTGGTCGTTTGACCTTTGGTACACTGACAAAAAAAAGGAAGATGAATTCATGGCCCAGGTCAGGAAAAGCATTCACATTTCAGCAGTTTCCAGCTTTATTCAAAGACTGAATAGTAGAATGAGGCAGAGGACCAACATCTTCAGTCCAAGAGTAGATCTCAACTTGTTTCCTTACATATTCTCACACCAGCTAGCAAAAAGTTTAAGTATTCTTTCAGTTACATCACTCCAAATTCAAGTTAAACTAAAAGTCATTTCAACCAAAGTGATAAAAGCTTTGGTCCCTGATTTGGACTAAAGAATCAGTATCATTCCCTAAATTACTAACGCACCAAACCACCTGTGGGCTGATATTCTTAAAATAATAAAGTACCCAGTGACACTGGTAGAAGTCCTAAAAAAGTTAAGAGACTGTTCACTAAGGAGCCTGCTGCTGTCTGTCTGAGGCATTTTGAAGTTTAGCTTGCTTAGCTGTCACAAGTAGCTGGTGGCAGCTGTTACTGTTGCCAAAGGAGCCAAGGAATAGAAATGCAGCTTCCAGCTTTTCCTAGGCTATATACACATGAAGGTATTGAATAAGCACATATCCACATCAACGTGACATTTATCAACAATGTAGTTGCTGATCACACAGCAATTTAATCCATCCTGTAAAAGTTACAGTTGAGCAAAATGCATCATGCACTGATTTTAGTTTGCTACAAGACAGGCAAGTCTGTGAAGCATCTCTAAGCAGCAAAGAACAACTCAGCAGGATTGACTTTGATACCTACTGTGAGTTTTTCAACTGATAAAATCTCTTTAATTAACTGTCCAATGTTCTTTATTCTTTTCAGTCAGTAACTAAAACATGCACATTTGGACAAATAGAAAAACAAGGATAGAAATTTCTCCTTTCTTCAGGAAAGTTTAAAAAAATTAAATCCCAATAAAACTGTAAACTCAGTGCATTACTGAAATTTACCATTCCTCCTGGCAATTACTGCTGTGTAATTCACAAGAATAACAATCAACCACTCCAAGAACTCGCACTTCTACAAATTGCAAGCTAAACAGCAATACAAAGACCCCATCCCAGTTTTGCAAAGTCTGTAGTAATGATTTATAAAATAAAGATTTTCTTTACAGTATTAAACTAAGTGCAGATTTTGGAGGGTTGGTTAGAATGCACAGCTATGTTCCATCTCCTGTGTCCCTATTCCTCTGTCACGTCTATTGAAAAAGGTTCGGTTTCGGATTACGATCTTACAAGACAATCCCACAAAGTATGGACTTGATGATCTTTGAGGTCTCTTCCAACCTTGCTATACTGTGTGATACTGTATTTCAATCAATATATTCATGTTGTGCATCACATCTTTGTCTAGGAAGACCAGGCACTGAATTAAAATGAAATAAATATATTTCTTTACTGACAGCAGAAAATGAAACAGAATACATGTAGAATATAGTTTTCAATAGCTGATGGTTATTTAAATCTCTAAGTAGAGATTTAAAAATAAATAAAATTGACTGAGTACAACGGAACTCTAGTTTTTACTGGAAAGGAGTACTAAAGGCTTTGAAAATCAGTTTTGTTTCTATGTTGATATACATACATATTCACTAGAGCACACTGTAGACATGCAATGGTATTTGGTACTCATGTTCTCTCCCCCCAGGTACACCCTGGATATCAGTTATGGAAGAAAATTGCAAAGGGATATTGCTCCTTCACCTCTCAGTTCTTCAGAAGGTGTAAAAGCTAAGTCTGCCATCTACTAGTATTATATAGGAGAATCCTCAGATTATTTTTTTTCGGTTCTGCAAAAAACCTCACACATTTTAAAAGCCACACCATAATTTGTCCAAATTAAGTTTTCAATTGCTCTACTGAGACCAAATAAGATCATCTGGGGCAGTGGCGGGGGGCGGGGCGGGGAGAGAACTGCAGTTTGTGGAGTTTTTCATAGAGAATTTAAGCAGTTCTGTAATACCAACACAGAGCTAGCTCCTGTGTTTTCCTGTACCCTAGGAAAGAGAGAAGGATATCACAAATTTACCAATAAAGAGAAAAAACAAATGGATGATGCTTTCTCAGAGCATTCTGCTCTGAGACTGTTTGCCAAAGTCATGTTCAAAGCTATGAAAACAACCACAGCTGCTTATACAGCAACAGATTAGAATCTGCTCAGACCTTCTTCATATTAGAACTTTGTAACAAGCTCTTAAAAATTCTTCTCATCTAGTATGGTCATGAAGTTTGACAGAATCGTAACAGTTCTTCTGCTACCCACTTTGCAGCACTCAAAACTACCACATTCCCCAGAAATACTCGGAAAAAGCTCCTTCAGTAATTGACCAGTGCTGCCTTATTAATGGAGGTATTTCCTATTAACAAGTGCTAGAGTTGCAGTATGTTTTTTCCAATATAGTCTACACATTTGTAACACACTAAAAAAGCTCTCCATAAAAGTTAAACACTCAAAAATGTAAAGATCTGGAAAAAATTAGTCACAGGTTATGAACTATATTCCTGGACATGCATTGTCTCAGATTTAGGGTGACCGCTTGTCTTCCGCAGAGCATCTTTCTTTGCACCTTGAGGTCAACTTCAGTCACAACAAAGTGGCTGAATATTAAAACTGTGACTGAATGATGATATGTAATAACCCTTATTAAAAAACGGTGAGTGCCAAGAGGAAGGAGCCAGGCTCTTCTTGGTGATGCCCAATGACAGGACAAGGGGCAATGGGTGGAAGTTGAGGTTTAGGAAGTTCCATGGAAACATGAGAAAGTTTTTTCACCGTGAGGGTGACAGAAGACGGGAACAGGTTGCCCAGGGAGGCTGTGGAGTCTTCCTCTCTGAAGATATTCAAGACCTGCCTGTATGTGTTCCTGTGCGATCCTGCTCTAGCAGGGGCGTTGGACTGTATGATCTTTCGAGGTCCCTTCCAGCCCCTAACCTTCTGTGATTCTGTGAAATCAATATAAGGCATAAAAACATTCATACTGTAAGTGAACAGAAGCCTTTCAAGACTGGTTGCTTTCCCAGCAACCTATCCTCCCAAGAGCAACCAGAGAACAGGTTATGCATTGGACAGACTGTAGGAGCAGCAGGCTACCAACAGCTGTCAGGGGGCTCAGATCTCCTCCAACCATTCTGCCAAACACAGAATGGGATAATTATAATACTAATCATAGACTGAAACTCTGCTTGTACAGTAGATCTGACAGCCCTTCAGAGTCGCGCACACAGGTATTGCAACAGCACAAGGATACCTCCTTAAAGCATGAAAAGGTGAGAGATAGATTGAAGGTAGCTTTAAAAGTTTATTCCCTAGCATATAACTATTCTCCTTCTTCACCAGCTATCTTTGTACTCATAGCTCTGCTAAGCAACAGGTGTTGAAAAAAAAACACCTGATGAAGCCACAGGTCTACAGTTCAAGAAACTATCAACGAGTTCAACCAAGACTAGCACCTGCAGGATATTCGCTTCCTCTCCGGAGACTGACAGTCAGTTCTGTGTTGCTTCTGGTGTTTTAAGAGACAGGTATTGAACTAGATTACTTGTAAAAAGTTTATTTTCACACATAAGAGATTTTATTTAAAAAGAAGTTTTGAAACTCAAGCCCCAAGTTCTGCATGTATCTGCAGCTTTTATCACTCACCACCTCACCTTTACAACCATCTCTCCTCTGCCTCTGACAAATGGCTTTTACAAACACTGTTTCGAGTTTTAGAAAATGCAGCTCAAATATTAAGGAAACTATTTACAGCCAAATCATCAAATAGCACCAATTAAAAAAAACTTTATTACTTATGAATCTGCAGCACAAGCAGGCAGGTTTCCATACTAGACAAGTATGTACTTTATTTAAACAAAAGCTGATTATTTTGGCCAGACTTCAATGATGCTTTCCTGTGGTCTACTGCACTGCTGGATCTTTTTCAAGAGCAGAAAAGTTGAGGAGATGCCAAAAGTGACTCCAGATGCCACCTGGACTACTGTTTGATGATTGCTTTAAGATGAACCATTATATAGGTAGTCATCCAAAGAGGAAATCCTGTTCTTCCAGGTATACACTTCTGCCAGATTCTTTGTATGAGGCATGAACAGTTGCATCAACACAGGACTGAGACAGGCAAGAAATGTGAAACACAACCCAGCACAAAGAACTGGGCTTAGATGAGTCAGTTTTCAGTTCTCTTCTGGTCACTGGAAGGATCACCTCTTTCAGAAGCAGATGTTGCTTCAATTGGCTTGAAATGGAGAAACAAAAACATAACTTGAGTGCTTGTCAATGCTAAAGGAAAAGTTGTAAAAGGTTGTAAAAGAAGGTTCAACTTTTCTTTTATACTCAAAACTCATTAATATTTGACCAGTCTTCCAATATACACTGCTATTTAAATAAGTTTCCTAAATTATCTCTCCAAACCCCTTGTTTTAAAGCAGAAGCAACTATTTAAAACAACTCAGTGTTACTTCCCACAAATTTTAGACTACCTGCATTTCCCAAGTTTCTAAATACGCTTTTTAACTGTTAAACTTCATAGGTCAGAAGGGACCTCTGGAGGTCATCTGGTCCAATCCTCCTGCTCAGGAAGGGCCAGCTGGCTTTAGCCAGGACCATGTTTAGGCAGTTTTTGTGTATCTCCAACAATGGAGACTCCAGAATCCGCTTGGGCAACCTATGCCAGTGCTTGGTCACCCAATAGTGCAAAAAAACCCCAAAAAAACAACCAACCAAAAGGATGTTTCCTCATGTTCAGATGAAGCCTCCTGTCTTTCAGTTCGTGCCTGCTCTCTCAGGTCTTGTCACTGGGCACCATTGAGAGGAGTCTGGCTCCATCCTTGTCACACCTTCTCTTCAGTTATTTACAGATGTTGATGAGATCCTTCCTGAGCCTTGCTTTCCCCAGCTGAGCAGTCCTGGCTCTCTCAGCCTTTCCTCACAGGAGAAGTACTCCAGTTCTTCCATCACTTTGGTCACAGCCTTTTGCTGGACTCTCTCCAATAGCTCCATATTTCTCCTGTACTGGGGAGCCCTGAACTGGACACAGCACTCCAGGCGTGATGTCACCAGTGTTGAGCAGAGAGGAAAGGTCACCTCCCTAACCTGCTGGCAACATTCCTCCTAAGAAGGCAGCCCAGAATACCATTAGCCCTTCTTTGTGGCAAAGGCACATTGCAGTTGCATGTTCAATTTAGTGCTCACCAGAATGACCACAAGGCCTTCTATACAAAAATATTTCCCTCTGGTCATCCTCTAGCATGTACTAGTGCTTGAGGTTGCTCCTCCCCATATGTAGGGCTTTCCACACTTAGCATTGTTGAACTGCATGAGGTTCCTGTCAGTCCATTGCTCCAGCCTGTTAAGGACTCTCTGGGCAGCATCGTGCCTCTCTGGCATATAAATCACTCCTCCTAGTTTGGTATCCTCAGCAAACTTGCTGAGGGTACATCCTGCCCAATCATTCAGCTAGTTAATGAAAATATTGAAGAGGATGGGACTCAGAATTGATCTCTGAGGTACAATGCTAGTTTCTGGCCTCCACTTAGGCTTTGTGCCACTGATCAGCATTCTCTGAGCCAGTCTGTTCAGTCAGTTTTAAGTTCATTTCATTGCTCACTCAATTAGCCCACACTCCTTCAGTTTCTCTATGAGGATCTTTTGGGAGACAGTGTTAGAGGCCTTCCTGAAATCAAGACAAACAGTATCAGCTGCTTTCCCTTGTTGACCAGGCAAATCACTTCATGTTACAAGTCTCTCAAGGTGGCCAACCATGACTTCACCTTGAGGAATCCATGCTGACTGTTTCTGTAGCATCCTTATTTAATTCAGACCAATTTCCAATCATTTATATAATCCATCAACATTATCCTCTCCACAAATGAATGCAAACTGACAAAAAAGACCAGTAACACTACAATACCTGCACTATGAAATGTACTGTACCTTAAACTACAGTGTTTTGTTCTGCAGGATAATCCACATTATGTCACCTCTTCACATCTCTGTTGACGTCACTCAATCAGGTTTGCAAGAGCCTTGACACACAATCACAACTGACATCTGCAGTGTCACAAATCAAAAGCTGGTTGTCAAAAGACATCTCTCATCCTGGCACAACTTGGTCATGTGCCCACACAAAGGCAGGCAGAACAGTTTCCCTAGAGAAATCAAGAGAAAACTACCACCTCCACCAATTTTTACAGACAGCACCCCCCCCCCCCCCCCCAGGAAA
>WBNM01017236.1:47615-82650 GCA_013399055.1 Ramphastos sulfuratus | reverse complement strand
CCCCCCCCAAGTAGAAGTTACTATATTTATGTCTGTCAAAACAAAATTTCAAGGTAAACAGACCAAAATTATGTACTCTCTTTTCAACATGTAGCCTGGCTAGCACAGGAGGGTACACTATGCTATGTGAAATCCAAGATTCCAGGAATAGGAGAGTCATTTTGAAATAAAAGCAGGCGAGAGTAGTTTCAAATCTGTTAATGGAAGAGGTGACAAACATCTGCATTCTCAGGTGTGACTTCCATTCCCAGCTGTGATAAATTCATACCAGATGGTACCTCACAGACCAGAAGTACAATACACTACAATTGAGCCAATAGCTACCACTAGACCTATCCATAACCCAACAGTAATATCCATGATTTTGGGATGGACTATCTTTGCCAGTGTTCCCCCATACAGAATAAAGCTGTCTTAACCATGAGGGCTGGCCTTCAGCACATCAACTGGCTATCCTGGTTTACTTTGGCTTAAAAGCTGTCCATTTGCCCACTCACTTTACTCCACACTACAATTAAGAAGTTGGAATCCAGTAATCCACAGAGCAGCACAGTCCTTTAACCTGCCCACTGCCACACAGAGGACCTGGAGCACCAGTGCACTGTCCTTGACCAAGTCTGCTGCATGCAAACTCACTTCACTCAATAGTTTTTCACTTCAAGAAACCACACTCTAGTAATGTGAGACAGTGCACAAGTTTACCTTAAGTTAAGGGCAAACTCTCTATGAATGGAGTATTAAGAATGAAACTTTCACATTCCCTCCCACCCCTCTGATTCGAGATACAACCAAATGTGATGAGGTTTAAGTAAGTCCAACCTAATCAGGTCAAACTCATGTGATTTCCCTCTTTGGAAAGCAGAGCTACAGTGAAGGTTATCCTTGGAAGAAGTCAGTTATTCCTGCCCTTTCCCACATCCCACAGCAATAGTTCTGTACCTTTAGACGGTAGCAGTCTGAGACGGTAGCAATACAGACACTATCCAGCCCAACATCCCTCAATGCTTTATTATCACTGCAAGCAATGCTCTCAATGTGTATCAAAACTTTAGCACCATATATATCTGAAAAGTAAGACAACCTAAGAAATAAAACCACTTGTCAAATTCACTAGGGCAGCTAAAGAAGAATATTCTGCAACGCCTCCTCTGTCAAAAAACCCCCCAAACAACAAACAAACAAAAAACAAACAAAAAACAAAACAAACAAACAAAAAACCCCCAAAAAACTGTGTACCAGAGCACAAGTCAACATTAGAAAGAGTTACAGGGCAATAGGAATAAATTGGTTGACTGAAAGAATATTGAGAATCCAAACCTTCTGACTGAAGGCATTTTGCTCTCCACTAGCTCTGGTCTGGTCCCATAGACTAAATAATCATTTGCAGTTGGAGAGCATCGTGTTCACTTTCAGAGTGCATTGTTCACTTGTTTAAATGAAAAAAAGAATTCTGAGATCATTCCAACACATGAAATGCAGCAAAGCACATTTCAATTAGATAATCAGGAGACTAATTCCAGCAAGCACTCATGACTTGAAATAAAACAGCAATGGAGATACATCCATATCCCAGGTCCACTGATTTGAAAATTATTTTCCTGTTACAATCTAAAACTGTCATAGGAAATAGAGAAAAAGAACAAATCACATACTTTAAAACAACCTACACTGCAAACATACAGAGATTTATGGTTGATGTGGGTTAGGGAGTTACCCGCCCCCCCACACTTTGTAAAATGACCCAGACTAGAACTCAGCCGGCTGGAAGTTTAGATGAAGCTATATTTACAGCTCAGCACAATGTACAAGCAGATATATACACTATATACAGGAATATTTACAGAAATATACAAGGTAAAGGTAATACAGAAACACAACACCCCTCCCAGAAATCAGAGACCCCAGGAGGGGCTCCCAACCACCCTTCCACCTTCTCCCCACCCCTATACCTTACCCCAAGGTTTTGAGGATCGGCCAGAGGAGGAGTTAGAAGAAAAGTGATTAGTGAAATCAATTTGTCAGAGAGGAGAAGCCAGAAGTTGCAGGATAGCCCCAGACACTGTCCCAGAGCCCGTGACCAGCCCGACTCACTTATCTTTTGTTTTGGGTTCTTTCTTAAGCATAACAGCAAGCCTATGAGTGAAGTAGACATCACCATTGTTTCCTTTTCACAGCCTATAATATAATTTTCTCTATTAAAATATTCCAATTAGCCTTAAACCAGCACAATGGTGATGTATCCTTGCACATTTGTTCTTGAGGAAAATATATGCTAATTTTCATGTACTAGATTGGTAAATTCTGGAGTGTCTAGAAATGTTTTGACAAATTCCAGAAGCAGTTTAGGTTACACAGTTCTGACAAAGCCCCATCCTTCTCTCTCAAACACCATTAAGAGTTAAACTATGATACATATTGCTGCAACTTGGAAAATGATCAGTCATATTACTGTGAGGCAGACGTCTGGAGAACAACAACAGACAAAAACAATAATCAGAAAAATAATAAAAATGTGTTTCTTTTCTAAGAATTAATATAAGATGTGGTTGAGAGCTCAGTGTGCTCAGTCTTGAATTTATTTACATTGTCTAATTCATCTCTTGATTTTCCTTTTTATTCCACAGAATTCACAAGAGAAACACTAAATTAACTTCAACATTTAAGTGCTCTTGCAGCAATCTTCTAAAGATACTGTATCAAGAGATGCACCATGTCATCTCTGGGCAGAAATACTTCTACACTCTTTTTTATATCTCCACTGTTATTAAACTTCCTGAGATTCTATCTGTTTTTCTGTAATCTGGTGTTTGTACATATACTTATTTTTTTTCTATTTTATACCCTTTAAAAAATTATTATTAATAATTGTGATTGGCTTTCTACCTCCTCCTCTGATCACATCAACCTGCAGTTTTAGATTATTTGGGAAAGTAATATTTAAAATACTCATAATGTAACTTGCTATAGATAATCTGCTATACCATCTATAACACTACATTTGCAATCAAAGACAATAATTAAAGTGTTTATTTCACCTAAAAGTTCTGCACACACAAATGTAAGAAGTTAGAAATTGACCTTTGAACTGAACAGCCAAATAAGAGCTAATCAAAGACCCATTCTTGGATGCTATTATGCCTTATGAGGAAAGGCTGAGTCTTTTTAGTCTAGAGAAGAGGACTGAGAGGGGATCTAATGTATATAAATACAGGAAGGCTGGGTGTCAAGAAGGAAGGGACAGCAGCCTCTTTTCACTTGTGCCCTTGATAGGACAAGGGCTAAAAACTAAAGCACAGGAAGTTCCACCTCAACGTGAAGAAGAACTTCTTTACTGTAAGGGTCACAGAGCACTGGAGCAGGCTGACCTGGGAGACTGTGGAGTCTCCTTTGCTGAAGACTTTCAAGACCTGTCTGAATGCATTCCTGTGTGATCTGCACTAGATTCTATGATCCTGCTGGGGCAGAGAGGTTGGACTTGAACTTCAGATATCCTTTCCAACCCCTAACATCCTGTGATGCTAGGCTCATATATGCATCTATAGAACCAGAGCATGGTTTCAGTTGGAAAAGACCATAAATATCACCAGGTTCCCATGCCTTTCCAATGGGCTGGGACACCTTCCACTAGCAGGTTGCTCAAAGCCCCATCCAACCTGGCTTTTAACACTTTCAGGGAGGCATCCTGAACATCTCTGGGAAACTTGTTCTAGGGACTGACCACCCTCACAGTGAAAAATTTCTTCATAATATTTAATTTAAATTTACCTTCTTTCAGTTTAAAACTGTCACCCCATATCCTATCACTACACTCCCTGATAAAGAATCTCTCCCCATCATTCCTGTAGGCCACTTTTAAGTACTAAAAGGCTTCTATGAGGTCTCTTCTTAATGTGCCCCAGCATACCATCAGCTTTCTCACCACAAGAGCACACTGTTGGCTCATGGTTAACCTGTTACACACCAGGAACCCCAGGTCCTTGTCTGCAGAACTGCCTTCCAATAGGTCCACGGCACATTCCTCCCCAGGCAGACGACCCTGCGCTTGCCTTTGCTGAACTTCATTAAAGTCCTTTCTCCAGCCTGTCCAGGTCTCACTGAACAGCAGTACAGCCTTCCAGTATATCAGTCAAACCTCCTCCTCCTTTTATCACCAGCAAACTTGCTGACAGTCCCTTTATCCAGGTCATTGATGAAGATGTTGAACAAGACTGGACACACTACTGACCTCTGGGCAGCATCGATAGCTACAGACCATCAAGTAGACTCTACACCGCTCTGTCATTCAGCCAGTTCTCAAACACACCTTACAGTTCACTCATCTGAGTAACATTAGAAGCACACCTAGAAGGTTGTTATGTAAGACTGTTAAAAGACTTACTGAAGTCAAGACAGATGGCATTTGCTGCTGTCCCCTCATTTACCCAGCCAATCATGCCATTATAGGAGGGTTATCAGATTGGTCAAGCATGATTTCCCCTTCGTGAATCCATGCTGACCACTCCTGATAACCTTTTCTTCCACATGCTTTGAGATGACATGCAGAATGAGTTATACTGTCATCTTTCCAGAGATGAAGGCTGGCCAACCTATGATTTCCTGCATCCTCCTTGCCCCTTCTGAAGGCTCTAGCGACCATAGCTTTGCTTTTCTCTGCATGCACCTGTTCCCCGTGACCTTACAAAGATGATGGGAGAGTGGCTTAGCAATGACATCTGCCAGTTTCCTTAGCACTTGGGCATGCATCCCCATGGGGCTCATGGATTTGTGAGTGTCCAGCTTGCCTAAGATGATCTCTAACCAATCCTCCTTGAGTAAGGGAGTCTTCCTTTCTCCACACTTTCTCTCTTACCTCCAGAGTTTGAGATTCCTGAAGGCCAGCCTTGGCAGTAAAGACTGAAACAAAGAAGGCACTCAGTAAGTGCCTTTTTTATATCCTCTATCATCAGCGCACCTAACTCATTCAGCAGCAAGTCCACAGGTAGTGGTTTAGCCACTTCATCCACCAGTTTCCTCAGGACCCACATATGCATCTCATCAGGTCCCATAGACTTTTGCCTTTTAGGGTTCCATAGATGGTCTTGAACTTGATTTTTTTTCTACAGTGGATGGTTTATCATTCTTCAGAGTCCTGCCTTTGCCTTCTATGACTTGGACAGCATGGATGGAGCACTCATTGGTGAAGACTGAGGCATGACTTCTTTGTTCAGAGACACAGTTCTACAGAAGTCTTGTTTTGGAAAAAGGCAGTGGGAATGATCAAAAATTAAGCCAAGAAGAGAGTTAACAAGTATGTAATTTAGACATTGGGGTTTTGTATTATTTACTGACTACCTTTCAGGTTCACAGTTATATGCCCTAAAGCTTAACAAGCTGGACCATGTAGAGGGTAAGATGCCTGCGAGTTGCCTAAAAATCTGCATTCAGTGCATCAGTGTTAAAAAATAAGATGACTTCTGTTACTGGCTCACATTCCGACTGTCAGTTAAAAATGGGACTGTGCTGGTAACCAACATAGGAAGAAGTTTCAAAAAAAAAAATGTCACTTAAAAAAGTTTGTGTAATTTTTTTTCAGCTTTACACTACAGAAGTTCATGTAAGTTTTGGTCCCAGATGTTGCTGCTCAAGTTACAGGTTTAATCTGCCTCTCCTCCCACCCCCCTAGGCCACAGCAAGATCTGTAAGAACCTGCAGAGATGTTTCAGACAGAATACAAAAGCAACAAAACTAGCACAGAAATCATCCTATTTTTCAGTTTAAAAGACCAGATTCCGAGGCAAAGATCAAGCTACCTTGACCAATGCTCAAAATAAAACCAAGGTACTGTATTGAGCTATCAGCTCTGAACTGTGTGCAGATCACACTAGTAACCCAGTAATGATAGAATGTTGGAAATGTAAACCAATTTTGTTTTGCTAAAAAAAAAACAACAAAAAAAACCCCCCAAAAACTACAACCCAAAACAAAACACACAAACTACCCCCCCCCAAAAAAAAAAACAAACCAAAATAATCCTAACCAAAGAACCAAACCCCTGCAAGCCAAGTTTGCTAGATTTAATATTTGTCAACTTATTCACAAGTACCACTAGGACACTGTTTTTAGTAAAAACAATGCAACTCATTGAAAGACTTTTTTATGGTCAAAATATCAACACCACACTATCTGCAAACAACCTTGAGATACAATGTATTTAATTCTATGTATTTAGAAAACACAATTGAGACCTCTGTTTGAACGAGCCGTAACTCAATTTACCCAAAGCATTTTTACTGCAGGAATAAAATAAGCCATAATGCAGAAATGGAGAGATATACAGGCACTACTAAGTGCTTGTATATCTGAATGATAGCCTTACTGTTACCAGCATTAAAGAAATTAAGCAAATACTTCTAGTAATAGTGCAATATTCTTAGACCGTAACAGCTACGAAAGAACAGTGTTTTCAAGAAGAATTTATCTAAGCTCTACTCACATAGGTTTTAAAAAAAGCATTCATACAATATTTCACCTAATGAGTTCTGACAGTTGAGTTTAATGTAACCCTAATCCTGTAACAATGTGCATTTTACTGATTGAATTTCAATTTTGTTAGAATATTTTAGCATGAACAAGAGCAGTTATTCTAAAAAATATTAAATTCCCAAAACACACACAAAGTGTAAGAACAGAACACTTGTTCAACTAGTAAAAATTCTAGGCAACCAATAGCTCTGTCTCAGAAACAGAATTAAGTAGCTCTCATTAACTTCCCAGATTTCACAGATAGGGATGATTACAAACGACACAAAGTGGAGCACTCTCTCTTCTGATTCAGTTTTAAACATTCATCAGTGACATGGACATGCTAAAAAAACCCACACACCATTACAAAAGATAGTAGATAGGTAATTGTATTCTGAGTATCTAACACAGAAAATGAGATGCTAATCCTAACAGCCTTAACAAAATAAAACCCTTGCAGAGCAAAGTGCTACATGGAAACTAAACACATAGAACTAAGTTCTGCACATATTCCTATATGTCCACATAAAGCTAATGTAATTTTATTACTTGAACTAGTGTAGAACTTCCTTACACACACAGAACATGGCTCTTCAGCACAAAATGTGTATCGTTTGGGGGTGAGTGCTGTATCTTGTGTGTGTTTGTGAGGCTTCATTTTGTTGTGGAGTTTATTTCCTTGGGTTTGGTTCGTTGTGGGTCATTTTGTTTGACTGTTTTTAAACAGACTAACATTTTGGTCACAGTTTCTCTACAGGAGTATTATGAAAAGCACTTTTAATCGTGCTTTTAGAATAGCATATCGGGATTACTTTGAGGTATACTTTAGCTGCATGAGATGCATGGAGATCAGTTTTATTATAATAAACAGTGGTAGTACAGCAACTTTTACAACATGCAATAAAGAAAGTTACCTGGAAAATGTACAGAAATTTCACAGACACTTTAATGATCAGGGTTTTTTTGTATATATTTGCATCACAAATTCTTCTTCAATTTTTATCAGGAAGATTAACAGATCCATAAGGAATATATAAAAAGCAGTTTACAAGTAAAGTTACAAAGAAGTAAAATTCAGAGTTTAAAAACTTTTCAAGAAAGTTGGCATTGTGTCTAACTTACACCATTGTGCTTGTAATCAAATAGAGTAGTGCTGCTGTTTTGTGTTAAAGAATCACTGTTCACTGGAAACTATTTCATTTCTGTTTTCATTTAATTGAAAATGGTCTGGTCATTCATAAGTAGCATCTGCTCAGGCCACAACCTTGAGTTTAGAGAACCTTGAACAAAAGAAACAAAACCACTAAAATTATTGTTCAAGCACTGTGCTATAAAGCCTTACAGCATGCAGGATAAGGTCACTGGAACATTGCTTGTATCAGTAAGTTACACCAATTCCAAAACAACAGAACTTGATCGATTATAATACTCATTTGCATCTGCTGGTGATGCTTTTGTCATTAATTTATCTTACATGTGTATTTTGTACACAGGTCACATTGATGAAATGGTGTATATGGTAAAACATATCAAATTGGGGAAACTTAAGAGCGAACACCACGCAGTCATATGTTTGTTGGAAAAGTCTAAGCCTCACAAAATATGTAATATGGTTCAATTTTAAGCCCATGGTGTTGCCAAGATAATGCAAGAAAACAATGTCAAACATTATTTTTTCTCCATAATGTTCTAAGATGAACCTTCTGACAAATTTGTACTCAGTATTTTTCAAAAAGGCACCAATAGATACCCTATAAATTACATTTATGTGTATACAGAGCACATGCTATAGGATGACTCTAGAGTACTGTGCACAGTGACACGAATATAGAGTGAAGCCTACAAATTTTTATTTCTCACTTATCTCATACTAAAAGAAAATTAAGCTTCTAAGTAAAATGTCTAAGTAATACATTCTCTAATGACAAGTGGATCTAATTTCTTTACTTCACTCTGTATTTGCAAAAGCAGTACTGTTTATGATTGGGAGGGAGAATGTGCTCATTAAATTGTCTCCATGCACCAATATTAAAAGTGTTTGCCACAATTGTGTTACAAAACAGTTTCATTATAGAATAATGAAACTTTCTGTATCATAGCTGGCATTAAGGATATAGCCATCTCCTTAAACCCCAGACAAATTGTGTCCAGAGGAAATGTATGCATGGATTAATAATGCTCTTTCCACAAATGGATAGATAAAGAAAGTAATTTTCCCAAATTGTTTTTTTTGCTGCCATATTGTTTTTTGGTTCACAAATATTAACAAGACACTATTAGGTTCCCATCTGTCAGTTTCAGTAAACTTTGTTTTAAAATTAAAGTTCTGTGTGACTGGCTTGAAATTAGAAACATATCTAATGTTCTAAGCCATCAATACTTGTAAGGAAGTTCTTATCACAACTAATTCCAGTATTAGGTATGAAAGCAAGACCAGATTACAGACAGCATAGAACCGGCAGGTTACAATACTACTGGGCAATTAAACAGAGATCTTGGCACTGTTAGTCAAGAAGCTGCTTTGTCTCTCATGAAATTCTTCCATCCATTTGTCACTGCACTGTGCAGAAAGCAAGACAGGCTGCTTTGCATAAAACAATTACAGTTTACAGTATATGGTCTCAAAAAGTATCTTGGGGTTTTGTTTTTATGGCTAATGCATAATGAAGAAGAATTTTGATGCTCTTCAGTCACTTGTGTGTGCGTATGTATACTCACTTAAAGCAGATTCACAAGTTAATCTAAATGTATGTTCTTTAAAGACCTAATTACTCATCAAATGCCTACAAGATCATTTAAATAAGAGAAATAGCACCATGATCTCCTGAGAAGTATTCTGAAATTCTATCTTTCAGCATGAAAATCAGTGCAATCTGACCCCTCAATACTTTACATTTTTCTGATTTTAACTGTGACTCTGAAACAATCCACTTCATCGCTGGTTTCCCATTCTAGCATAGCAAATTTCGAGGATGCTCTTGCTTATTACCTACTTGTACCCTAAAGTGGGGCACATGCTTGAGTAAAATTTAACTATGGAGAGGGGTTTTTATGTTTATTCTTCCTGAATACATAATCTGGAGTGGGTGATCTTTATAATCTTTTAAATATAAAATGTTTAATTTTTTTCCCAACCACCGAGGATGTTATAAATTACATTAGTTTTGATGTGTTAAGTGTGGTATACTCAGAGACAAACAGAATACTCCTTGGATATTTGATGATCAATTTATTAATCTCATGACTGAGGTAGGACAGGCAATGCTGTTAACTCTCAAATATTTTAGAAGAGATAAAATCACTAGACGGATCCAGCCCCCTCCCTCTTTTCCCATGACTACAAATTTTACTACTTTTCTTATTTACTTTCACCACTGAAAAAAAAGGACCATTTAAAATGTGAGCTTACTCACCAGGTGGGTCTCCCAGACATACACAGCTCTAGCTGTAAAGCCACACAGAATCCTGTTAAGTGGCCTGCTGCCAGGAGCTGGCTTTAGATCTATTTATAGCATAAACATGGTGAAGGCCAAATAAGTCTTATTAGCCTATTTAGCAGCTATTTGAAGATTTGTTTTTTTAAGATGCAGTAACTTAAAAATAACTGCACGAGCCTCAGTTATTTCAAAACATTTGAAAGCTTATGCAATACCCTATTAAGTTTGTTATCAACACTACTCTTAGAAGCCTGTCACAACTTTAATAGCTAGAGTATGCTACATTAAAGGATGTCAGGAATTCAACCAACCTGAACAATCACAGCAAACAAGCCATTCACTGTATCACCTTCAAGTAAAAGCCTCTATATGCCTATGAAATCAGCAAAACAAATTCAAGAATGAATACTTTTTTTTGCAACTGGAGTTAAATAAGCTAATTTTGGTCTCTGACACTGAATCTCAGTAATGGGAGAGAGCCTTACAATCACAAATCCACGTGGCTAAAACAGGAAAGAGTGAACATTACTGCTACGCAGATGTCATTGCAGGCAGAAAGATGCAACTCAGAGAAAGAAGGGAATGCAATGGGGTGAAAAGGAAGATACTTGAAGAACATGTCAAAAAAAGGCAAAGAAAGCTCCAGCAGAATGACTCATGACCATACTAGTGTAAATTGAAATCTTAAGAAATAACTTCCTCTCAGGAAACATAAACTCTCCATTCACAATTAAAAAAGAGATTTAAAAAAAAAGAAAAAAAAAAAAAGACCAAGCAGAACTGATCACTATTTATGAACTGCAAGCAGCTGGGCACTTTTTTCTTTTTCAGGAAATAAAACAATGATGACCTGAGCCTACCACATCTCACTTTTAATATGGGATGTACCTTAGATTAACTTCCCGTTGGTTTAACATTTCTGTTTAAATTCCACTACCACCTGAAGGGGAGAGAAGGGAAAATTAACTTCAAAATTAAACAAAATTAAATAATGGGTTTAAGTTTAGCTCATTTTTGTCCACTCTTGTGCAGAAGTTTATTCACTTCTGATTTAGTAAAGGTGGTTCAATGACGTAGTCAAATGTCTACATTAATTAAGCAGAAACAGAGTTAAAAAGAACTACCTTCTACCCAGGTCTCTCACCTGCTGTTATTATCTCCCTTCTCTATAACAGTCCACATGGAAAGCTTTGAGGAGCATGCATGTTCATTCATGTTTCTGTGACAGATTCAGTGACTACTTTTGAAAAATATCCCACTTCTTGCTCCTGATTGCAACGTAAACTGAGAAAAGGTTGTGAAGCCGATAAAACTTCAACAATAATAATGTTTACTAGCACGTAACTCCACGCAAACCTTGCCCATGCTTACAGCTTCTGTTATACAAACATCACACTGGAATGTGGTGTTGAGGAGAACAATATTAGGAGGCTTCTTAGCTGTCTCTGCTGTCTTAAGCCCTTTTTAATGAGTTAGTTATTTCAGTTCTGTCACTATCTTTACAGAGTTAAACACAACAGCACCACACTGTGGGGGAAAACATCATCATACATACATAGTGAATGAAGCCGCAATTAGGAACTGAGGCATAAGAAACGTTTCCAAATGTTCCGGAGCTGTGTGTGCCTCCTAGGTTTAGCAAGACAGGAGGTCTGGAATGCTGTTGGATAGCTTCAGTGCTAAATCACACTCACAATCACAGATTCAATTTAAGATGACAAACTCAGAGGCATAGTACAGCCAGATTTTTAACATATTCCTGGTAACAGGCAACCTGGGCACACAGTGGTGTGTATCCCACTCCCACTACTTTTATAAACTGTAAAGATATTGAACATAGAATCACAGAATCAACCAGGTTGGAAGAGACCTCCAAGATCATCCAGTCCAATCTATCACCCAGCCCTATGCAATCAACTAGACCATGGTACCAAGTGCCTTATCCATTTTTTTCTTGAACACCTCACAGGATGGTGACTCTACCACCTTCGCTCCTCAAAAACATCAAATGTGGCTGCCGCATTTTGGATTAAACTGAAAACTCAAATGTTTAGCCTACTGCTGAGGAAAGCTTTCCACACAGATCATAAAAACAGGGTATGTAGCATCTATTTCTCTAAATCATGTACACAGAATTGGAGGATGGTTGAAGGTTAGATGGGACCTCTGGAAGTCATCTGCTCCACCTCCCTCCCTCAAGCAGGGCCACCAGCTTACCATCAGCTTTTGTCTCCAAAGACAGAGACTCCACAGCCTGAGTAATCTGTGCCAGTGCTTGGTCAACCTCACAGTTCAAAAAGGTGCTCCTTGATGTTCAAACAGAGCCTTCTGTGTTTCATTTTGTGCCTTTTGCATCTTTATCCTTCCTCAGCCTTATGGCAACACTCTGGCACAGGATACTGTTAGCCCTTCTTTGTGGTAAGAGCACATTGCTCGCTCGGGTCCACCAGAACTCCTACAGGGGCATTCCTACAAAAATATTTCCAGCTGGTTAGCCCCTTGCATGTACTCATACACGGGGCTGTGTCTCCCTAAGTTCAGGACTGTGAACACTCACCCTTGTTGAACTGCAGGAAGCTCCCATCAGCCCACTGCTCCAGCCTGTCAGCAACTTGAGATGGCAGCATGACCTTGCTGGCACATCAGCCGGTTCCCACGTTTGTGTCATCTGCATCTTTCCTGAGGGAACGCTCTGTCCATGTAGGTCATTAATGAAGATGTTGCAGAGGACTGGACCCAGCAGTGATCCCTGAGGCACAATGCTAATTTCTGGCCTCTGCCTGGGCTTTGTGCCACTGATGAGCACCCTCTAAGGCCAGGTTGTTGAGCTGGTTTTCCATCTGCCTCACTGTCTGCTCATCCAGCCCATACTCCACAGCTTCCGTATGAGGATCTTATAGTAGACAGTGTGAAAGGTCTTCCTGAAGTCTAAATAGACAACAACCCTTGCTGTGCCTTCATCCACCATGATTTTTTTTTCAATATCAAGAAAAAAGATGGAGATATGCCAACCACAAGAAGGGATCAAAAGTACTTGAAAAAACCTGACACGTAGCATCTGATTAAATTTCAAAAATTTGGTCAATGAGGACAAGCTAAGGAAAATGAGCTTGTGCAGCCTAGAGAAGATAAAGCTTAACAGGGTACCTAGCACTAGTCTTTCAACACCCAACAGATGTCATAAAATTAAACAGTGAAGGTTTCATCTGGATATAAGAAAAACATTTTTCCTTAGTAAAATGAAAAAAACCTCTGGAACAGGTTGCCCAGGGAAATTATAGCTCTCCATTCTTTTCTAGACCCAACCACAGAAAACCTTGAGCAATCCTCCTCGAGCAAATCAGACTGAAGACCTCTCAAGAGCCCTTTAATCTGAAAGATTCTATGAACTCAATTTTACTTTATGTTTGCAGTGGTCTAACACACATAGTGAGCATACACAGCATAACTTATTTATTCCCAATATCTCACTCACATATCTGAGTCTTCAGGGATCTTTGTTTGCTTTGCCAAATGAACAACGCAACACAAATCTTAATTTATCCATCCTTCTGCCTCTGGACTGATGGGTCACTATATGGGAAAGAAAACTGCCCCAGAACTCCAGGGATATTCTAAATTTTCTCAGCTACATGTCTTCAGACATTCAAACAGGACAGCAGTAAGAGAGTTTGTACTACATTCATAATATGTAGCACCTATTAAGCATCTCCAATCTCAATAGTCTGACACAGAGATTTTACAACCACCTGCTTCTTTCCAGGCAGCATAAAAGACAGAAAAAAAATTCTGTGGGGAGGAGGGACAAAGCACCATTTCCTCTTGTTGACTGAATATAAACAACTGTTGATCGACACAAAACCCCATCCTCTTACTATATTCACTCACTGAAAAAGAAAATTTCAGTGAAGACAAGACCATTACACAATTCCATGAAGACATGAAAAGCTAAGTGGTATCACAGTATCTTACAGGTCTTTGAACAGGAAATGCAAAAATTACAATGCTTGATTTCTGCTCTATCAGTATAAAAAAATATTATATGAGTAATGGTTAGGGTTTTTTTATTCTATACAGAAGAGTCTTTTACAGAAAAGTAGCACTTAAGCTGAAGTAATTTCCAAGTTTATATTTGTAAAATGGGTATTTCATATGGCAACATCCTTTCAAGAACATTTAATCAAGTGTTCTTTGTAACATGCCAACAGCAGCACTGCAAGCTGAATTCTGTTAGTAACCTTATACAATCCTGTCCTTACTCAAGGAGACTACAAGAATACCATACAAGAAATCACTGCCAGGTTAACAAAGCATGTGCTGACTTCTACACTACTCATTCAAGTCTAGATGGTAGACTTAAAAAGCCAGTCTGCTTATAATATCCACACTGCATATCACAAGAAAGGTAGAAACAGTCACACTTACTAATTAGTCCTGCCTAATTTTAAGTTTCCAATATTAACAGGGTTCTTTTCTACTTGTGTTTTTTGGTTTTTTTGTTTCTGTTTTTTTGGTTTTTTGTTTTTTTTAAATCACTGACTTATGTGCATCATGTGAAATGTTAACAAACAATTTAAGAAGTGGAGAAACTTAACTCTTTCAGAAGAAAACAGAATTACCAGTATGCAGCTAAAAGAAATCCACAGAACTCAGAATGGTAAGAAAGAATATAGTGAGCACTGAACTTTAGGAGACTAAAAAAAACAAACCACAGAAACTCACAAAAATCAAACTCTAAAAAGCCATATGAAACAAATAAAAAGAAATAAAATGTCTGTTGTGACCTTAAGACTAAAATGAAAAGGTAAAATGTTTTCTATTTTCTGCACAGAAAATAACTTCAAGCTAGGTTGTACCAATGGATGAAAGATTTTAGTAATATTTTAAATATATGAAACACCTGCATAACCTTAGCTTAATGCTATGGAGTTTGTATTAAAAAACAAAAGAAAACAAACAAAAAACCCCCCAAACAAACAAAAACCCAACCACAACAAAAAACAACACTAAATAACTTTCACTAGATTGTGTATTTCTATGTATTCACAAGACAGCTGCACTAAGATGCATGCATACAGGATCAGAGAATCCAAGGTGGCACACAGCTGTCAAACCTAGCTCCAACCAACAGTTGTTTTCTCTGTCAGAGTTCAGACATGCTTTCATCCTTCACCTTTTCTGTTTGTGCAATTGTTCCCTAATCTGCTTTAATGTGAATGAGTTAGGTTAGCAAGACAAACATTTGAAACATTTAAAATAACCTAGCTGATTCAAAATGAACGAAGCTGTGCCGTAAGCAGTGTGATCAAGGTGAAGGATAAGCAAGAATGAAGACTTGGAAGGAGTAATTTAATCAGTTAGGATTAAGAAATGGAAAACATAACTTGAGATGGTTGACAAAAGTAAACTGTTACCACTCATGATTATCTCCTATGATGAGCTCAGTACAGTTTCTAAAGTCAGTATTTTTGCTCATAGCTAACTTAAACATAAATAACCTCTACTCTATTTGTGCATGCGGCTAAACAGCACACGAATGAAGAAATAAATCGCCGCAATTAAAAAACATTCTACTTTAAAGCCACTGAATATTGAAGGCAAAACTGATGGCAATGATGTTGTCAAACATTCCATCCCTACTCACAAATAAATCTTTACACCTTTTTGCTCACTCTGCTTTACCAAAGTGATCTCTCTCATGTCCGATTATCACCTCACTAATCCTAATCTTGCCTTTGATGATTCTCATCTCATTTCCTTGTCACCTAGACCTTCTTCATACACCAGCTGCTTCTTTTTCACAACCTTTAGCTCTGCCTGGATGTTTTTGCTCTCACCTTTACAAATATTCTGTTGTTAATCTGTAAATCAATTTCTAATTGTTTCTCCTTTTCCCTCTCTCAACCTATTTTGTTTGTTCTTGCAGACTGGAAATCACAAATCGTCTTCCTCTGGTTGATTATTCAATTTCAAGTTCTCAAACACAGTTCCTTATTCCATCCTTACAGTTCGACTACCCTACTCATCCTTCTTCCTCCCTCTTCCTCCTACATCCTCCCTGTTGAAATCTTTCCCTTTGCAGCTTTCAATTCCAACTTCTGTTCCCCTCTTTCTCATCTGGCAGCAACTGCAAATGCACTCCAGAGTAGAAGTAGATTGGAACATGCTCGAAGCTAGTATGCAAAAAACAAGTTTCCAAAATCCACTTGGCCAGGATTTCAATTATACTATCTCCCTGTGGGAGGAAAAAAAAAAAAGTGTGTGTGTGTGTGGGGGAATAATAGGCATACTGCTAAGTTTTGCATTTATTTTAAACTAGGGTTTGGGTTTAAAGTAAAACATAGCCCTAAAATTTGAAGTAGTTCAGTTGAAAACTATAGACAAATAAGAAATAAGAAATGAGTCACAGAAGAGTTACCCCAAGAATTCTTAGAATGAGGATTTTATTTATTGACCTTTTATGTACCAATGACTTCTTTCTCATGCATTTCTCATAAAACATATTTTTTAATGAGAAAATGAGGGGCTTTTACACTTTAACTTGTATTCTCTAAAAACATATTTGCTTGCTTTTCTCCAGAGTCTTCATTTCTTTGCATTCATTTTTTTGTGTTGAATCTAGAATGTACCTATAATCATTTCACAGAATGCTAAGAGCTTAAGGTAATTTCCCTTAAATATTGACATCTATTCTGTATCTTCCTTTACCTAGGATTTCTTCTAAAATTGTTGAAGGTCTTTAAGACCATTAATGAAACTAAATATAGTTAATGTACTGAATTCCTAGATGGTTTTAACACTCCTGCTCCAAAGTATTCTTCATTACATCAGCACTGAACAAAATACATATAAAGAACTAGAAGCTCCAACCTGAACAGTACAATCCCTTCACAGGGAAGAATGTGATCTAAATTCTCCACTACCTGTAGCCCTGAAGTAGTGTGTTCTTGGGTAGAGCTAGAATAGCAGGACTCCGTATAACATAGTACTAATGGCACTCGCTTCAAGTCAGGTCTCCAATAAACAGGATTGGTGCACTAATCGTGCACTGGACATCACCCTCCCTGCTTCTTCCCCCCCAGTTTTTATCAAAAGTAACCACTATTAATGAGCTTTGCACTAAGTTGAAGATATCTCAAAATGTCCAGACTTCACCTGAGAAAACTTACACCAAAACATCCAAGGGCTGAGAAGTTTTGCACTGTTGCCTTTACTACAGCGACACAACAGAGCCCAAATTGACCTAAGCAACAACCTACCTCAGTGGATCAGATTTGAGCACAAGTTTGTAGATCTTGCTGAAGCACACTGTTAATTTATTGCTCCAAAATGTAATATCAATTATTTTCAACACCATGTGAAATTAAGGTACGTTTTAAAGGTACAGTTTTAAATAAATAAATAAACCCAACAAAATAATAATAATTAAAAAAAAAATACAATCTACAACTAAGGCACTTTTAGGCTTCTGAAAATACAATTTGGGCAAACTCCTTGGTCTACATGTAACTCTGAATCCAGTCAATTTAACACACAGATGTAGATTTTTCCTGGGCAGTTCTATTCAAATGGTGATTAGGACTGACCAATAATTCCAGCAAGTGCATTATATGACTAAAGTTAATCCTGTGGGGGAAAAAAAAAAAAAAAATCATTTTACAACTATTAAGCAATTGTTCACCTTTTTTTTTTTGTTTGTTTGTTTGTTTGTTTTGTTCTTTTTTTTTAATATAGGACTTCATCCCTGGAAAGTGCACATTTACTCTTGCCAGGACAGAAAACTCAATAATGAACTCAGTGCCATTAAACCATGGATGATAACCCCTTTAGTTTGTCTCAATACCAAACTTTTAAATTTGCTTTTATACCTTATAAGCCATAAGAGACGTGAACATGCTTCAAAAACATCTGCACTGGGGATATCCGGAACAACATAATCATTTCATTCACCTTAAAGCAACAACGGTGAAATACTAATTGAGATAAAACTCAGCAGCTCAATATAAGCAATAGGTAACAAAACAAAACAACAAAAAAAAGGACAAAAATTACATCTTTTGACTGGACAAATCAGTAGCATGAAAATAACTCAGCAGGTACTTTTTTCTGAATATAGATTATTGTTTCTGCTGTAAAATATCTGACAGCCTTCATACTCTGTTGAGACTTTTAGAAGTGTTGGGGTAGGGGAAGCTCCAGAAATGGACTTAGGTTACAGTTTTAAGGCTATGCCTGGGGTTTTTTTCCAAGAATTCATGTCTAAAGGATAAACAGTTTTAGGGACTAGACACAATAACACAAGTAAGTTTATCCCTTTCCATTGGACTGCTGAGTATCTTATATTTTGCAGCACAAGCTTGTTCATCTCTCTCTGGCTGCCTCCCGCTAGCCTCTGGCTGCCTCCCGCTAGCCTCTGGCTTCCCTGCTCTGCTTGTGACCTTGCATGCTGCCTGACTGCTTTTTGTTTAGGTTTGCAAAGGTACCTGGGGGAGAGGCAGTGGAGAGGGAGGAGGTAGAGGCAGTATGCTAGCTGTAATACAGCCTCTCTCGGTCTTTTGTGTCCAGCACGGGGAGGTGGTTCTATGATGTTGTTGAACACTAAAATACGAAAATATATTTTGTATATGTTTATTGCCTTTTATGTTTTTATATTTAGTCTACTTTTTAAAATGTAATTTCATGTAACTTCCAAAAATTCTGGGTAAGGGCGGTAAATTTACTCTGGAGGGTAAATTTCCAATTTTGTTGGGTGGCAAATCCAACCCACTACAATTTACAAGAAATTCCCACAAAACTTAACATCGAGTTACACTGTGTATTAAAAAAAGGTTTGGTGATACTACAATAAGTACATCTACCTGCTTCAAATTTGGGTGCAGACAAGATTCAGTCTTGGCAATGAGTAACTAGCAAAAGATAACTGAAGCGTATATCCTGACCCATGGTGAAAGCCTTCTGTAGACAGGGTAGCAGATACTAAATCTGATGATCTTTTACAGAGATTCAACTTCATGCTACAAGCAGAAAAAGTTCCAAGGCAGTACTACACAGATCTTCACAGCTGGAGTAAGGCTGAATGCTGAGAGGAAGGACTTGCTGCCAAGTAGTTTGTACAAAACTCCCTTTTTTCCCCCCAACATACTAAAAATTATGCTATGCATATGCTTTCAAAATAAACAAATTAACAAACTCTTCTTTTTCCCTACAGAGTTATCATCTTATTACAAATATCCCTTGGGTAAGCTTAGGCCAAATTTCATAAGTTAATATACTAATTAAAATAAGGATTTGCAGCAGATAAGTAAAGTTTTCTTTAACCAGTTTGTCAAAGTATTCAATTTCAAATCCATCCTACCTTCAAAAAACAAGTCTCATTTGCTTCTATCTGGAGACCCAGTAATATGTTAGTAGGAACTAGGCAGAACAGTCACTGCTGTTACTTTTTCTCTCTCCACATTCAATTCAGAAGCAGCTGAACACATCTAGAACTTCCACCTTAACTACCACCTCCTAATGGAGGTCCCGTTGCTGATTCTCAATGCAAATGTATACTTTAAGTTCAATCAAAGCCCCCTTCTTCATTTTCAGGTTAAAGTGCAACTGCAAGAACCAAGGCAACCCTCTCCACACCCTGAGATTCAAATCACGCTGCTTTTCTCCCCCGTCTGGGTGTGGGCTTGGAATGCAGAATAAACTGAGTCTTCTCTCTACCTAGGGTATTTTCCCTCTGAATAGAAATAATGTGATACTCCCACTTGCTATGGAAATCTCACTCAACACCAACTGCTATAACCAAAACCAGATCCTACCATGGCTAAATCCAGAATATATAATCCATGAAAAGACTTCTCCCAGGATATTCAGAAATCACCTTATGTTGCTCATGCCTGTCATAGTTCAACCATGTATCTAGGGTAGCAACATTTTCATTTTTTTAATGGTTGAGACATACTTTCAAACCTGATTATCTATTTGAAATTGATTGCTCATTTTATATCTCAAGGAGAAAGGACTATCTTCATAGGGCTGGAAAACTTCACCTTTACAGCCTTGCCCTTTCTGCAAGAATTTGCCCTGAACAAAGCTTTAAAACCATTACTTTATTATTGAGAATCTAGTTTGAATGTGGCTTCAAATAAAAACTGGAGGAAGATTATGCCAAACTAATATATATATTAAAAAAATATATTTTTTTTTTTAAATAGAGATATATTCAAAACTGCTAATGAACTCCCAGTTCCTTTCCTGTGCTTTTTTGGAATGTTCAAGGTGCTGGACTGCTTCTCAATGAAAAAATTTCCACATATGGGATACTCAAAGGACAGATAAACCTGTTTATTACATGACACTCCTCTGTGATGAAATAAATTCCAAATATCACATATTCCATGCATCAGTAAGGCAGCATCACTGAAACAGAGCCAACATTAAAAGCCCCCTGCGTAACATTTTCCAGCATGTGAGAACCATGTGTAATCCACAGAGAAACAGAAAATATTTGTCTGAGAGGTAAAAAAAAAAAAGTATTTATAGCACCTGTGATTTCCTTCTGAAAACAAATATGTATAATTTTCCTTCTGATAAACTGGTGTTCTGGCTTAACTCTCTTCATGAAGATGCATGGCTGTTCACACCGCGATTTACTTTCTGGTGCTCCTCAATGCTTAACCAGGTAAAGATGAAAGTTTTAAGAGTCATTTGCTCTGTAGCTGGAAAACTGACCAAAATCTCTGAAGAGAATGACTCAGAGGGAAACCTAAGAAAAGGGTGGAGAAGGAAACACTCCTTTTAACAAGGATTTTTTTTTTCAGTCTAGTTTAGCCCCCAAACAGTAACAGTAGAAACAAAAGTGACAAGAGAACATATCTGAAGAAACACTGCTTGACAGATTTGTCGGGCTTTTTGTTTGTTTTTTTTTTTTAAAGACTTTTACTACATACATTTTACTATGAAAAGTAAAAAGTCTTCAGAACTGAACATCCGCACAGAAATTCTTTTCTGGACAAGATGAAGATGAATTTGTGAATATTTTCTATTTGTTGTCACCTTCCTCACAAGAAAATAACACCCATTTTACACAACCACCTTGATTTTCATATACTACATAAACATTACAAACTGTTTATGTAGACCAACATGGACTGTAGTTTAAATAAACTGGTTTTATGACAACTGTCTGACTACAGTTATAATCTTCTACTATTAGACAGATTTTCTCAAGAATGTAAATGGATGAACAATTTCAACTGACGAAAGACCATATGCTAAACAATTTTAATTAGAAAGTTACCTCCAACATAATACTGAGAAGCTCAGCATGATTTTTTTCGTAGCACCAAACATTCATAAATACACTGACAGTTTGGATACTGGATCACTCTGAATCATAGCAGCATATTTACCTTGCTGATCACTCACTCGCTAACACTGAGCAATACAGCCCTTCCTAATCTACCTGTTAGAAAAGGGGAGGTTAACAGATTACACACTCTTCACTGAGAAGCAGGACTTGAAAAAATATAGAAAATACCTGAAATGACTGAAAATATTTTTTTTAAAAAAAGGATACTTTCACACTNTACTGTGATACTGTGATAAATAGTGCCCACTTTTCTTACTCACACTGTATGCCTTAAATACCTTAGAACCAAAGATTTGTTCCCAAGTAAGATATTGACCATAACAATTCAGCTCATACCTGCTAGAGCAGATGAGATGACAGTACATGGTTTTGCATGTTTTGCAGAATCTTAACTCCATACAAGAAAAACTCGTAATTAGCAATTGGTCAAAATGTGAATTTGTGCTTAGCACACCTCTGCACTTAAACCACTCCAAATAATGATGATTAAAAACTTCCTAATCATTAATGAAGGGGATACTTTCTGATGGTTTATAAACAACAAATTTCCAAATAACATTTAAGCTGATAGAATGGAAGATCATATTTATGTGTATTAGACATGAAAACAGAGTGAGGGGGAAATATAAAGAATTTTACTACTAGCCCATTCACATAGATCATAGAATGGTTTGAGCCAGAGGGAATCTTAAAGACACCTAGATCCAAACTCCCTGCCAAGGACTAGGATTCCTTCCACTAAAAGGTGTTGCTCCAAGCCCCATCCAGCCTGACCCTGAACACTTCCAGGGAGGGGGTGTGTGGATAAAATTTAGAAGAGTATAGCACTGATAACATCACTCATTTCTACTAGGGCAGGATCACACCCCTTTCCAACAAGCTCACTAATATTTTCCACAGAATATATATACTCCTGCAGAAGACATTATAGTTTTAGACTTGGGAGATGACTTGCTCCTTTCCCTTGAAGTCTTACATTTCTGCAAATAACTGGGCTTTGAACATGGGTACTAGGCATACAAGATTCCATTTCCCAAGATATCAAGAGTTATCCTGTAAAACAGCAGTAGTTTAACAAAAACAATAGGAATACATTTAATAGGTATAAAACATGCCTGCGTAGTGAAAAACTTTTCCTTTCCTTCAAATTGATTGAGTAGACAAGTATGGTTGCTCAACCAAGAAGGTCAAGATCTTATTCCACCCTGGTGGGGAAAAATTAGGTCAACTTCCTTCTTCCACAGATGCTCATAGGAACGCAACTAAGAGTGGAGATAACCACCTCTCTTCTTTAAGTTCTAGGCAGGCGCAGTAAAGCCACAGGACTTTACATTTTCTGCATTGCAGAGGCAAAACCAACCTGATAAAATAAAGCTTGTCCTCCTACAGATTTCACAAATATTATGAAGAAGCAAAAGACAAACAAACAAAAACCCTAAACCAACCACACACACAAAAAAAAAAAAAAGGCAGCACATACAAAATATCTGAACTGTCATTAGACTCTCAGGAGGCAGTAGCACAGTAATGGAAGGAAAACAATCCTGGCTGCACACCAGTCTGACACCAGTCTGGAGCTAGCTGCAGATTCAAAGACAAAACTCTAATAATGACATTTCTATAAAAAGTTCTTGTAACTGTGAGGACCAGAGAAACTTTGCTAGATTTGATTTCAGAAACTTAAATTGTTGTTCAGTTCTAAAGCAATCTAGTTTCCACAGAAACAAAATTCTGATTGACAGACATCCTACAGTCTGCTGAGAGGCTAGTAAGTCTGACAAAAATTAAACAAGGTATCAGTGTAGGCCAGCACATCCAGTGCGAAATAACACATAAAAGTATTGATGTGGAAAAAGAAATGGAAAGCAAAGTGGAAAAAAAAGCCAGAAAGCTTTGGCAGAGCAACTGAGGAACTTTACAGAAGAATGAAAACTGACAGAGAAACTCTTAAAAAAAAACCAAACCAACAAGTTTAAGGTATATTGACTCTCAAACTGGAAATAAAATGTCACTACTGAAGAGATTAGCCAAAAATAAAACTGTTCTATATTCATTAACTAACCAACAGAAAAAGCAGAGTCAGGATCCAGTGTAATCTTTTCTTCAAGATATTCTGAAAGCACTCAAAGGTACAGGAAAGAAGATGATGAACAAAGATACTTTTTCCAAAATCATAAATATGCATAAAAGTGTTGCAAGACAGTATAGCAATCTCTAAAACCAAACTATTCTTTCAGAAACATTTCTTAAAACTATGGAAAACAAACTAAGATTAAAAACCTAAGGTACTAAGAACGGTAACTTGCAAATTTTTAACACTCGAGAGGAGAAAGTGGGTGAAGTTTGCTTTAGATAGAGCTATATCTGAAGATGAGGCAAGAAAGAATACAAGCTATTTCTCTTTAGAGAAATTCCCCAGTGCTTTCTAAAAGAAAGGAACATAGGACAGATATGTTGTTCATGGATACAAGCTTTACAAAACAAACTTGCTCTTACAGCAGCAGTCACAAGATCTGTTCAAATTTCAGCTTTTAAAAAGTACAGATGAAAATGTAGAACCAACTAACAGCTCAAGATAAATTTCATCAAGAAACTAGAGATGGCAGCAAAGTCTCAGCCTGTCAGTTGAGAGTAAGAGGAAAAGTAAAGTGAAAACGATAATTCTCAATAATCCTTATAGCTTTGTTCAAACGGCAAACATTTCTTGGTTTTTCTTGTCACAAAAAAGAAACCTATCAGAAAGAAGACTTATTCTTAAATGCAATTAACTTTAAATGAAAATGCAAAACTTTGCAATTTTTTAGAACACATCAGAAAAAGCATTTAAAAACAGCTTTCAACAAAATATGCATGTTTAAATCTACCACATATCAATACTTTCAGAAGTCGCCTCTGATTTCTGAGGTCCCAGTTCTGTCTCTAAAACCACATTTCAGGAAGGTATTTTTATGATTTTCCTCAGTTTTCCAACTGTGACAAATTCTGAAAAGCTGGGTATAGGCTGACTTTCACAGACAATTTTCAAATCTGCAAGACTTCATATTTTTAAAAGTATATTAGTAATATAGGAAACTAAGCTCTTTTCTTGAAAAAGAACAAATTCAGGGAAAGAATGACAAGTTTCACAAAGTGATCTCACCTTTCTGCTAAACTGCATCTCTGAGAATAGTCTAAAATTGATATATTCCTGGGTTTGCTGCTTAATTCTAAAAGGATCCTTGTGTATTGATAAGCAGCATGTCAACACTAACAAATAGCTCACTATCTTACAGGCAAAGGAGGATAATCAAACTAACAGTTCTGCTATGTATTAAATCTTGCTACTGAGACCCAAGCTGCCAGTCCATGTCCAGTGCAGCAGCGGCTGCTGCTTACTCTTCGGTGAGAGGAACACACTCCAAAACTGAGAGGCATATACTTAAGGCCTTCCCTCATACACAGCACCTGAAAAAAGCACTCACCAGGCTAAAAGATAACCAAAGCAAAGGTATTCCCAATACTCTCAGCTGATGTTTTATAGAATCATTTAATATTCACCAGAGCACTAAGAAGGGGAAATAAGCATCCATGATGATCATATCCACTCAGCAAACAAAAGAAATCTGATTCCAAGTCTCTGTTCTGAGAGTTGTATTTCATACACACAACGCAAGGAAACCAAACCCTCCAGCCAACAGTATTTGAAAACATCCCTAAACAGCACAGTAAACAGACTTTTGAAAACTTCAAACAACCAAGAATCTAAGAATCCAAAGACACAAGAGTGGAGAAAATAGCCTATCTCAGTGGCAGCTATTAAGTATTGAATATTTGCCAATTGGAAATTACTGCTCTGATGAAAAAAAAATGACCCACTTGAGATCTAAGATTAGAGAAAGAGCTCCTGATATTTTAAGCACCCTATTTACTTTATGCTTTTAAAGACAATTGAACCTTAAGGGTTGAGTATCTGAGAAACTCAAAAGGTAAAAAATAAAATAATTTTTTACAAAAATCTTAATTTTATAGCTGAAACTGAGCAAAATAGTTCTGTCTGACCTCCAGTTTTGAAAGTCCCTTTTGTTGCTTTCATCTCTATAATGCTGAAGCTCTGGAATTAAAACACTTGCAGAAACACACTAAGGAAGAGATTACCTTTAGTAGTTTGGGGGGGTGTAGAAAGGAAAATGCTGTTTGCTGTAAGTAGAAGTTGGAACTTTTCAATCTAAACTTGATCTAGATGTAACAACACAGAACTTCTTAAACAAAACAAACAAAAGAAAGAAAAAATGCTAAACCAAACCAGCAAACTAAAACAAGTTCTTGATTGATTCAATACATCTTAATTTCGAGTTTAGAGCAAAATAAAATCCATTAAAAGCCAGCTTAGGAGAATTCTGGGTTTGAATTTCTTGAATTTTCCAAATATGCTTCCATTACTTGTGCACATAACCACAACAGAACCAGGAATAACAGACTTGCATTTGATTTCTATAAAAATTAGAAGTACTCACAAACATCAAGCATGCTTGAAGTTCAGGCTACATCCAATTACTAATATTCAAAGTCCTGAAGGACCCAGCAAAACACAAGCACATCCAACCATGTCATAAGCTAATCTGCTTTAAATAGTTAATTCAAATATTCCAAAAAGAAAAATCCCGGATTTATGGTTGCTTCCCTAACTTCTGTTTGACTCTAATATGTACCAAATTTAAATCCTGAGTGAGGTGAGGCCCTGACAAAGTTAGTGCTTGGTTTTAATTACAGGGAATGCCTATGTGCACAGAAAGAAGGAAGAAGCAAATTAAGAACATAAAAGTAACTAAGTGAGACTTTGTTTTGGTGTGTTAATAATAGCTTGTTAATTTGCAACCTTTTATTCTTCTGTCAAAAAAAAAAATTTCTTCTTTTCCTCCCTTTTCCTTACCATTTTCTAAATTATTATAGGAAGAGTTCAGAGGCTATCTTCCTGTTTATTATGACAAAAAAAAAAAAAGCCAAACATGCTTTAAAAAAATAACAACAAAGCATTTCATGACAGGGGCTTAGTAGTTCATTGCTGTCAAAGCCAGGGAGAGAAGGGTCCTGGACATCACAAGGGGCAATGGGTTTAAACTGGAAGAGGGAAGATTTAGACTGGATGTTAGGAGGAAGTTCTTTACAGTGAGGGTGGTGAGGCACTGGAACAGGTTGCCCAGGGAGGTTGTGGCTGCTCCCTCCTTGGAGGTGTTCAGGGCCAGATTGGACCAGGCCTTGAGTGACCTGTACTAGTGGGAGGTTGGAACTAGATGATCCTTGAGGTCCCTTCCAACCTTACCATTCTATGATTCTATGATTCTCTCTTCAAGCACTAAACTTAATTCAGATCACATCACAGAACTGCACTTGTATATTCTCACAGTGCCCTCACACATGGGCAAAAAGGGGAGAAAGGCTTATTACTACCTATTTGCAAAATCTACAGTCCACCTACAACTTAACACACCTCTCCTTCAGGAACTATGATATACTATGATATACTGCAGGATTATGGAAATGCAGGGTTTCACCTCAATTCCTGCCCTGGCTAGCTGCTTTACAGTTGGACTGATGCTAACCAGACAGATGTTTTCTCTAAACCCATCTGAACCCCAGCCTGTCTGTTCCTGCTGTACTGAATTCAGTTCAACTCCACCAAATCTAAAGAGCTCCACAAAGATCTGCTCTCTTCCAGCAAAAGTTAGTAAGTCAGCTCAGTATTGATGCAGGAAAGATTCTATACCTGAAATACATAATTCTCTGAACTTTTTTTGTAGTTTCTTTCCAGGCTATCTTTACTCCCACCTTTTCCTGACAGGTAAGAGAAGACTGGAGGAGTGGTTTGGACAAGGGAGGTAAGATTACCTCACTTGTTTCATCACTGTCTCTTCCATTTGCAGGCCTATGGATCCCACTAATCAAGTGTAAATTATTGCTTTCCTCTGTTCAGTATCAACAACATCTGGAGCCAAAAAAAAAAAAGAAAAAAAAAGGAAAAATGTGGGCAGCTGACAACTTCCTTTTGCAGCAACATCTGTAAGATTTCTCTCAGACAAGATGGACATAAGGTAACAGGAGTCCCTTTTGTTTGGCTTCTCTAGTAGAACATCTAAATGCAGCCAAAGGTTTTACTCATAGACCCTTTTCCAAAAACAAAATTGGGAAGATAGAGAAGATGGGGGAACAGATTTGAAGATCTTGTTAAGGCAAGTTAAATTTCCCTTTAGGAGAAATACTAACAACTATTTTGTTTTGGTTTCTGTTTTGTTGTTTGGATTTTGTTCTGTTTGCTTTGTCCTTTGTTGTTGTTAAGTTTAGAGTGTTAGGTTACTGTCATTTTCCCCCTCTGTAAAGAACAATGCAGTACTCTATTAAAAAGGCAGAATTGAGAAGTTGTTTCAGGGTCAAAAATGAAGAACCATGTACCACCTTTGTAAAGGTTTTTTGTTTGGTTGTTTTTTTAAGATAACAGCTATAACATTGGGAAAGTTCAGGATGAGTCCTGAAGGCACAGAATAAAAATTAATACTCTGCATACCCACACAATAAGATATCTAAACACAAATTTCATAAAGTTATGAATATCTTGACTGCCATTGTACCTGAGAAGCCTCAGACTCAGCTAAGCCTTAGCTAAGAATTTTTTTCTTTATCCCTTTTGGATAAAAAAAAATTCCAAACATGAGCTACGTTCTAATCCCTGGTAACAGTGAGCTTAAATGAAGTCCTAAGTTGAACTCGATGATCTCTTTGGGTCCCTTCCAACCCCTGTGATCCTGTGAGTTACCTAAGAAACATGTATTCCCTAGTGAACATACACTTTAAAATTGTATAGATTTCTCAAACTTAACTACAGCAGAACTGTCACTTCGATGAGATAAAACTAGTTTTTCAACTTGGTTGAAAGTGCTTCCAAACAACTGAACTGAAACAGAAAACATTCTATGCCAATTTAAACGCCCCAGCTTTTACTTCTAAAAGTCTTGTTCAGAGGCAAGTTCTTTCCAGCTTTCTTAATTCACATATCCTGGGAAATTTACTCAGTGTTAAATGCTAGGAGCAATTGCTTATGTCCATGCTATCCAGAAAAGAAAATGGGGATGTTAGACAAAAATTAAAGCTGCAAGCAGCTACACAGATCATTCAGTAGCCAAAGAAACAGGTGAAGGAGTCAAGTGAAAATTTATTTAAAAAAAAAAAAAGTATTTCCACCTCTGGTGGCACAAAAATACACAGGATTTCAGGAACACACAATGAACTTTGCAAGTGCATAAGAACTATGCATCAATTTACAATGCCTTCAGATGGCAAAGATACATTTTAACTATTGGTTTCTGGGAAAAAAAAAACAACAAACCAAACAACCCAAAATATTGACAATACAAGAATTCTGACAAATCCCAAGTCCAAAAGGAAAATATGGTCCCACTGTACTTAGAATATTAAAATAAAACGGTATGTAGTAACTTTCTGGCCACCTCTTCTCACCCTATTCTAGCAAAAAAGGTATGAAAGAGTAAGGCACTTGTTACCAAAAGCAGGGTCACATGAGGTACTTTTTGTCCTGAACTTACCCTGCAGGAGTTTTCTACTTGTTTCTCTGAAAAGATGCCTTTGCTTCTCATACAAACTGATGTGAAAAATTAAATCTTTATTATAATGCAAAGATCTTTTATCATCAAGCTCCAAAAACTATTCAAGTCTTATTTTTCATTTCAGAAGATCTTGGTAAGATTGAGGCTTAAACACCAGTAACACTATGGTGAACAGAACATCAAACTTGCTGAGCACTTCTATTTCCCATGAGTAAGCCATTCCTTCTACCAGTAGGCATCTCCCATGAAACACTGTAACTCTCTCAGAATACAACAGCAGTTTATTAAAAGAAGCTATTAACCCAACGCTCAAAACACAGTTCTGTTTAAAGCTATGCTGAATCAAAGGTTATCTCCCCATGCTATGGATGCCTTACCTAGGCACCTTCTTACATGCTTATCTGATATATGCAAAGAAAAAGAAATGGGGTTCTTCAGGTAGATGTATTAGCACACTATCTTAAGTGGTAAGTCCAACTTTTAAAATTAGTAGGGATGGCAATTCCAGCCATGCACGTAATGTATCTTGTATACACATCTTCACACTGTATACTAGAAAAAAGAACCACAAACCACCTCATTCCTAGAAAAAGGAGAATTCATATGAGTTAATAAAAATAACTCCATAATTTGCATAATATACTTAATTTTAACAACAACCACTTTCAGTTCTGAAGTCACCATTCTTTAGATAGCACATTTAATACAACTGCAGCTTTCTGAAGAGTGATCTTTGGAAACGCCATGTTAGAGTTAATACTTCTCAATTACTTTTCATGGTCTTGACATCTGTATAGGAGATCATGAAAAGGCCACAGTATCAGTCAGAGAGCTAAGGAGGTGAGTGGCTGTTGACAAGAAATATGGGTCTTTCCCTAATCATTTATCTCAAAGCATTTAGTTGTAAGCACTGTATTTGAATCTAAATTATTCTCAACAATCACTTGAGTTCTAAAGCTCAGCCCCCATTCTTGAAGGCAAAAAAGTTTCATACAACTTTAATTAATTAAGAAAAAAAAAGTATCAAACTCTTAGCAAAGGTAGCTTTTTTTGTCCCACAACTTCTTGCAGACAGCTTCTCCAGCATCTCAATAGGCAGTTCATCTAAAGTCTTCCAATTTTCAGCCTCAAATTACTCAGGACTAGCCTGCACACATTTGCTCATCTACTCTTACCTTGATCTGCTCTTGGGTGTTTAAGTACAAAAATGTATTTGCAAAGCCCTTGCTTGATCCTTTTCAGTTTGCACTTTACTAGATCAAGTTCCCCCATTATGTGAGTCTCCGCTTCCCAATCATTACAACCATTTTGTTCACATCATAAGGATCTACATAAGAATGCAGCTGTTTATCAAAACAAATCTAGAAAAAGCCACACAAATTGAAAGAATAATACTGATTAAAATGTTGTACTCTGCAACTAGGTATATTAATTCTACTTCGTGTTCAGATACAGTTGAACCTCTTAAGTAGACAGAACCTCTCATGTAGAAACAGGTCACTATTACAGTTATAATCCATAGCAGAATAACTTAGCTAAGGAGATATTCTAGCGACCATACACATCCAATAACCTACTGTTGTTTTTCTGATGCAGTGTACATCATGACCTCATGCCTAAATCAAATATTCACTATAATCCGTTAGTCTGAAGAACTCTAACACAGGAAACAGGTGAGAATCTTTTATTAGTACACTAATATTTCAAACAGCACTAAAAAATAAAAACAAAAGTTAAAGCAGACAAATCATTTTCCATACCGCAGAGAAGCTCCCTTCCCTCTCCCCTTCTCCACACTTTCCAAACAGTGAGTACATAATACAGTTATTTCACATTTTCATTTGGTTTGTCAAAGTAATACCAATCAGTTGCTTGCATTGGTTTTGCACATAATGCAAAATTTCAATGGTACACTACAGAAAAAGTACGTTTGAAAGTCAACAGTATTCTCACAGCTGTGCAGATAAAATGGGTGTCATAAGGAAAAACAATTCACTAAAATCAAAATACTTCTAGGTAGTTTTGTTATCACAGTACTTAAATATTTAAAAACATTTCTTGGAACCCATGAGCTCTTTCCTAAGGTCTCTTGGACTGGGCATAAATCTAAAGCATCTCCATTTCAAGGTAATGGCTTAGGACAGTACTCATCTGACTTCAGTAAGATACAAACCTGCATACTTCAATGCAAAAAAAATTTCATCCCACTTCCCATCCCAGAACCTTGCATCCTCCCCTCATTTCCTGAAGTGTTCCAGCAGTGCTGGCAAGCTGCAGAGGAGAACACCTGCACGCTCTAGGCAGTTTAAGTCCTCTTTACTAGACTTAAAGGGCCGAGCAGAAAGAATCATCCCATTACAGGGGAAGGAGGGATGAAAGCAAACTAAAATCCTCGAGTGTGTAGTGCAGAAAAGGACTAGACTGAACTCAGTCACATGGCTGAGCACAGCCTGAAAGCTATGACAGTATTAGCACCAATCACCACATTATACTTTGGTACTAAAAACATAGTATGTGGTCCAGAAATGGAAGACAAAATTACAAAAAATTACAGTTTAAGTAACTATTTATATGAACACTAATGATTTCAGCTGTGACCAATGTCCTTTTAAAACACACACACACAAACTTTTATCAACTTTATCACATTGTATTTACAACTTAAAATTCTAGAGAAAATTTTCAGCAACCTGCTCTCTTACTGTTAAGAAGGAGCAGACAATCTGGATGTTACTCCTCTAATGCTAACATAAAACAACATGAATCTGAAGAGGTACAGAAACTCGGAATCAGATAACATATAACAAAGTCCTTGCAAAACAAGGACTCTTATCTGTCACAAAAGCAATGCTCTGGTTTTCCAGACTCAATACCAAGTAAAGGCAGATTAAAGAAAACTACTACTACATCTACATGGAGCTCTTATGATAAACTCCAAACAGTTTTCACCTAAGAGGAATATCCAAGATGCTTCAGCTCTACATCTACCATGTTTTATGAATTCAATGCATTCTGAATTAAAATCTTATTAAAAAATAAAGTATACTTAGCACTATTATGTGTGAATGACATCAAATACATGCTCTGATCAGCACGATAAAAGATTTAGATATTTCAGATTGTGCACTTCCCCATCAATATACAGGGAGAGATTCTCTTCAGTTACCTGGAAGCAAGTCTTAAAA
The DNA here is from genome assembly GCA_013399055.1 of Ramphastos sulfuratus. Taxonomy (NCBI): domain Eukaryota; kingdom Metazoa; phylum Chordata; class Aves; order Piciformes; family Ramphastidae; genus Ramphastos; species Ramphastos sulfuratus. The sequence goes on along the minus strand of WBNM01017236.1, from coordinate 50,570 downwards.
AAAAACCAAAAAACAAAAAAAAAACAAACAAAAAGAGAGAAGGGAACATCTGTGCTTTTCATCATTACAAAGATACACAATTTACTTCTTTCTTGAAATGCATGTCAGCCAAGTCTGAAGACAAGACAATAAATGCCACTTTAAAAAGTTAAAGAAGAAACTGAGATTCTTATTCCAAATTTTATCTCCACATAGCTTTCAGCAACAGAAAGGGTATATTGGAAATACATGAAAAATAAGATTTCCCTTCTTTTGTCTAAAGGAAACACAAACTAGACTTTATTTCTACCCTTCCTGGCTTTTTTTTTTTTCCCACACCCATTCAAAATGAAAGATGCATGCTTGCAGAATTTAAACACATTAAATGTCACATAATAAACAGTTTATCAGTGTCATTCCTAATAATCCATTCATATGCTCTTGCACTGTAATTATTCCACACTCCACAACACCAAAGGCTATTATCACTGTGCTTCCACAAAGTCTTACCAGCTTTTTATATTTCAAAGTGTTTGAAGCTATCCCAGAAGTCAGAATATGCCTCAACAAATCAAACCAAATACAGTCAGCTAAGAAGATACCACCTTGATTCACTAGTAAATTGCATAGGAACTTTGACTAGATATTCAAACATTTTACAAAGATTTCTTTCCTACACCCTTGGTGAGAATACCTTTTGCTACCTTAAATGACAGTGGTTAACTACCTATTCAGGAAAGATAAATCACACGTTTCAGTATTTCATGTGTCTGAAACGAATCAGGGCCAGATCTGCTATTTCCAAGACCTAAATTACTGTATCAATCAGTAATGAATCACAGGAACGTGCAGACATTTAGTGGATGTTTCACAGGAAGATATTTAGTAAGATTCATATGTAACAATTCAAAGCGGACGTACAGCAGGTTTCTTTAAGTTGGTTAGATGGGCAAGGCGGTACCCAAAATCCCTATGCAAAATAAAGATGCTGCATCCCTGGTTCCCTGAAAGTCACCTGCATTGTATCGCAAAGAAACAGGAATGCTATTTATAAAGCTGCACATGAAACTGTATATTTTTTTTAAATGCTTTTTTCAGAGGACTGACACAACATCTGTGTAGAAAAGCCTAAGGAATCACAATGAGCAAACTACCCTCCACACCGTCACTGCTGCTATTTTCAGTGATCCATCCTGGGTTTGCTACAGTGCTCTTGGCATCACCACACTACTGTGACTCAATATTTATGTGTTATATTTAGTTACATCACAATACTATCAATACTACCTAAATCTCACATGCAACTTATGTAGCTAATACCTAATCCAATTTCTGAGTTCTCTCTTCAGAATTCTCCAATCAAAAACCCAAAAGTCATTTGAGATGTGCAAACATCTGGATCCCCTAAATCATTCATTCTCTAAAAGGGTGTGCAGTCATGCATAATCACTGCACCTTCTTTCTAACGGTAGGTAATCTGGTATGAATAAAATAATGTGCGAACTGCAGTGGTTAGCATAAAACCACTTGTGAAAGGAGTGTGCCAAAATTGTCTTCAAAACATGTTTAATAACGAGACTTCTGTTTCTCAGCTACAGAAGCTCCTCACCAACAGCCAGTATTAAGCCAAAGCAATTGATTACCATTCGCGACAGCAAACGAGGCCCTTTAAGCTTAGTATTTTAAAAAGTTGTTTGTGTGTGTGCAATGACAGAACTGAGTGCTGAAACTTCTGCTGACAACAAAAGTCACCTGCTATGCCCAAGTCTAGCATTTCACTGTAATCCCAAGGAAAGCTTAATTCTAGAATATTTTTAGCCCTAGCTTTGAAAGTAGGCAGCACTTGGAATCAACTGAAAAGCATTCTGGTGGAAAGCAGGCAGGAGAATACAGTCAGAAAAAAAAAATCTTTGTTTATAATCAAAACATACTGAACAATTATTCTTATAAAATTCATTGTCAGGAAGAAAAAACTGCAAACACATTGAATGGTGTCACTACAGCAATCTCAGCTTCGGAATCAGAAACATAGAGAAAATTAGGAAGTCACAATATTGCTACATCTTTCATGTCCATTTTGCAACACAGACACAACTACAGAAAATACATGAAAGATGAAAAATAAATAAAAAATGGCTTTTGAAATTGAGTAATCACTAAAATATGGAGGGGGGACAGATGGAGTTCAGCTTTAATTCTGTATCGCCATCTGATTTGGGGGATTCTCTGCATTTTCTTGGTGTTGATTACAGACACACTGTCATTTTCATCCACTCTTTCAACAGTGGTAACCCGAAGCAGGCAGCTGGAAAACGCTAGCAACTACCTCAACTCCTAGGTCTGATACAAGCCTCGAACACCGGTTTAATAGTAGTTGCATAATAAGACTCGAAAGGCCAAGCACTCCTACTGCCTTGTTCATCTCTATTTCCACACGAATGAGAGTGGAGGGAACGCTCTAGACAAAAACTGAGCACAACCCGAGCGTCACTAGTACTGCCACTAACAAGCTGCTTATTATGCAGCAAAGAAGGGGCGAACCCAACACCTGGTGCACAAATATGCAGACACCCAGTGAATAGGTGGATCTACAGAGAGATATCTTCCCTTTCCTTTCCCCAATAGGCAATCCTTGATGGGTGTGCCAGGAATGGGATATAGGGGGGAGGAGAAGAAAAGGGGTGGGAAGTGGTTGCCGCTTGCTGCAGCCAGCCTGAGTGATGGTTAGGCGGTTAATCATGGTGGCTGAGGAAACATCGGGTCACTTCTCCCCCTTCTGCCTCCCGTATAATAACGAAGGTGTGCAGCGCGGCAGCGGCACTCGCCGTGTCACCGCCACCAGTCAAGGGGGGGGACCCGGATCCCGCACCGCTCGCACGGACCCGCTGGCGGCGGCGACTCAGGTGGGTGCCGAGCAGAGCATCCCTCTTCTCCACCCCACCCCCAGCCCGTGCCCAGCGGGAGGGGCTGGGCACG
>WBNM01017236.1:23414-47499 GCA_013399055.1 Ramphastos sulfuratus | reverse complement strand
CGAGAGGGAGGATAATAGTGGGAGGGGCGGGGAGCTGCGAGAGCGGCCGTTGATTACGCTCCTGGGCGCGAGGAGGAGGAGAAGCGGCGGCGGCGGCGGCAGGGGCCGCGATAGGCGCTCGCTTTACTGGGGGGCGGGTGCGCGCACTCCCGGCCGCCGTCACGCAAAGCCGTCACAGCGCGCGCTGGCGCGGGGGCGGGCGCCGGGGCCCGCGGGAGCGCGCCGGTAGGCCGAGCAGGCGCGGCACGCAGGCACGCGGGGGGCTGCGTTCGCTTCCGCTCCCTTTCGCTCCCTTTCTCCCCACCTCATTCCCCCGGCCCCGCCAGAATCGCGCGGGGCCACGCCCACGAGTCGTTTTGGGGGTCGGGGAGGGAGAGAAGAGGTCGGTTGTGGCGGCGCGCGCAGGCGCGGAGTGGGATGACGTCATGGCGCGCGGAGCGGGCTCGGCGGGGTGGCTGTCGGTGCCGGCGGCTGCGGTGCGTGAGGGTGCGGCCGGTCCCGGGCGGGGGGAGCGACAGCGGCGAGCAAGGCCGGCTGGGGTTCAGGTACTGATCTCACTTATTTCCTCCGCTGCCCGCTCCGCGCTGAGTACCTGGGACTCACGCGGGACCGTCCACAGAAGGACCGGCAGCCTCGCTGCGCCGGGGACGCGGGGAAACGCGCGGCCCGGAGCTGGAGAGCGTGTGGCGGTTAGGAAGGTGCGGGAAGCGAGGCGAGGAGACTTGCTGTTTTCCCCCTCAGGGAATCGAGGAAGCCGCTGTCTGGGTGCAGGGTCCGGCGCTTCGGAGCACACACGCGTGGTCTGCAGGGACGGGCATCGTTTCTCCTTTTCACAAACTCGATTGCAGCAATAAAGAATCTCTATGCAAAACTCGGCTTGGGGAGCTTTTTCCAGAGCCGATTAAAGTGCCTTCCCCCTCCCCACCCCCCCCAGGAGTATGTAAGTATTTCCTGCAGCACAATCAGAACTATTTTTGTTATTAAGAAAACAACCATCTTATTAGCCTTAAAAGTAGTGTATTAAAAGGACCTTTTGGGAATACTATTAAAACCACTCTTCCACTAAGGCAGGTGACTGGTGGCTGTCATTTAACAGCTGCATAAAAACAACGTCCGAGGCATCTTGCCTATTGTGAAACACCAAGTGCTTACCTCACAGGTTGCATTCTATGGTTTTTAACACCTTGCGCAGATAACTTTATGAGGAAGATACATTGTATTTGTATGCTTTATCCAGCTTTTAAATGAGGTGGTTTGTAGGAGAAAGCAAAGCTTCAGTCAGCAGCTGCTGCAGTTTGCAAGGCGTTTATTTTTGCCAAAGTGCTTTTAGCACACGTGCAACTTCTTAGAACTTGTTGGCAAAGGTGAATTGTACAGTTGTTCCCCACACAGAGAAAAAAATCTGTCAAAGCAGAATTGCCTGATTAGATGATTTAAAGGGTGTCTTTAAAATGTGGAGCTGACACTTCACCAAGAACACCTTATTCCTGTGTAGAGGTGAATTGAAATAAGTAAGAAAAGCAGAGAAAACAGTTACATCTCTCTCCTGCACAATGGTAGCATAGAAGGTGAGAGACACTGCTGTGATCTGTGCGCTATGCCATACAAAAACATTTAAAAAATACGTTAACACCAGCTGATACTTGGAAGGCCACAAAAAGCCAGTATGTTGAAATTGTTCCCTACATTCTGTACAGCTAAACACTTGGATGACCGTTTTTTCTTTTTGCAGGGCCATCAGGCTTTGTAATCCATAGGCCACACAATAGTAAGTTACAGAAAGTAGGTGAGCGTTCACTTAGTTTTGAGCTGAACTTGTCATCTGACTATATCATTAAAAGTTTACAAGAAGGAAAAAGGTTTTCTCTTGAAGGGTGACAGAACACTGGAACATGCTGCCCAGAGAGGTTGTGGAGTCTGCACTGGAGACATTCAAAGCTACCCTAGATGCATTGCTGTGTGACCTACTCTAGATGATCCTACTCTGACAGGGTTGTTGGACTAGATCTTTCAAGGTCTTTTCCAAACTCTAACATTCTGTGATTCTGATATACAAAAACACAAGAAGAATGCTCATAACATCCCTTCCCAAGCTGAGGTAGATGCTTTTGGCACTGCAGTGTCTCTTCATGGAGGTCTCATCTTCCTCTGTGTGCCAAGTGCTCAGAGTCACACCAGGCCACATAACTCAGGTGTGAAAATAAGGAGTATCAAGCATAGGACATGGATGGCTTTGAATAAAAATACTGTCATAGAACAAACTCTTTTAAGAACTTTGGAGAGCAGTTGGGTTGATTCTGGGATGACACCATATGTAAACAAGGTTTTCTGCTAGTGGATGGATCCATCCCTCCATCCCTTGAAAAATAATGGACTGGCTCCTTCTGGAGGGCATCTCAAGGCACCTGGAAGAGAAGAATGTTATCAGGAGTAGTCAGCATGGATTTACCAAGGGGAAATCATTCTTGACTAACTTGATAGCATTCTATGAGGACATAACTGAATGGGTAGATTCAGGGAGACCAGTGGATGAGTCTACCTTGACCTTAGGAAGGCCTTTGACACCATCTCCCATGACATCCTAGTGAGCAAGCTCGGGAAGTGTGGGATGGAAGAGCAGACAGGTGGATTGAGAACTGATTACAAGATAGAGTTCAAAGAGTGGTGATCAATGGTGGCAGGTCCCCCAGGGACCAGTACTGGGTCCAGTGCTGTTCAACATCATCAATTACATTGATGAGGGGACAGAGACAGACAGAGTCTACTCAGNTCAACACAAGGGGGGACTTCTTTACTGTAAGGGTCACAGAGCATTGGCACAGGGTCCCCAGAGAGGCTGTGGAGTCTCTTTCTCTGGAAACTTTCAAGGCCCATCTGGATGTGTTCCTCTGTGATCTGAGCTAGATTGTATGGTTCTGTTCTGGCAGAGGGGTTGGACTCAATGACCTCTTTGGGTCCCTTCCTACTCCTGACATCCTGTGATCCTGTGATGGGCTCTCAGACCACAGGTAGTCGCGTTAAGTGTTGCTATGGGCAAGTAGTTTCTTGAAAGACAATGAACACAAATGAGCCTTCACTGAGAAAGGTGGTTCCTTCCTGACATACACTTGAAAAGCCCAACTACCTTCCAGTAAAGAGGGTAACAGATGGGTTTTTATCAGATGGGCTGAGCTGCCCTTTAAAATTTTTTTTATTCCATTCTGGAGAAAAGGATTTAAGCTTGTTAAAGCAGCTGTGGCATTCACTGCTTAGGCTGGAAAGAAGCAGGCAAATCTATCAAAGACCACAAAAGTGTCAGTTGTCTGCATTCAGTGCAGGGGGAGAGTGAGAACAACTGCTGCTTATGTTAGAATTGCATGAGAAGAAGCTGTCTGAACTGGGATTTGTGTGCAGATCTGTATCATAAAAAAATGGCATACTGACCCAGCAAAAGCAGCAAGGATGCCACTACATCAGCCATTGCTAGAACAAATGAGAACTGTGCTGTAACTCAGTTTCAGACCAACTGGGCTCAAAAAATATGAGCATTACTTTGCTGGCAGCTGACACCCAATAGTGTGACTTTCCAAGCAGTGCATATACTGATGTTTGTGATCATGAATTTCAGCCACAAGTTTGAAAGTAGTCATTCATTTTCCCTTTCACAGACAGGCATTTTTGATTTTCACTCATGTATCTAATACTTCTCCATACATATTCTGTGCTTTATTTAAAGGTTTAAATTCTGAAACACACACATCTAACATCTTATTGTAAAGTATATAACAATAATGTTTGCCATATGAGCAGAAGAAACTTTACACTTGAGACCTGAAATGATTTACTTGCAAGGGTAATGGTTAATCCGAAAACAGTTCAGGGCATCAAGTTGTTTCAGGGCTGGGAGAGAGACTTCTTCATAGGGAAAGAGCAAGAAAATGACACTGATTATTCACAGGAAAGAAATGCTTAATATTCCCTAGAAGCCTCCCCCAAACCACTGCCATGTGTTTGACTTTCCTGTTTGTCAGATTCTGGGCTGGAAGCTTAGAGTGGTGTATTTTCAGGCAAACCACTATTATAGTTCAATTCAACAGTTTATTTTAAAGTGTCACAGAATATCTGAGTGTGTGCTTTGATGTTAGACAACAAATTTTTTATGGAGTTTTCAAGCTTTATTTGGCTGTGGTGTGCAGGGTGTGCCATACCACCTGCACACAGGTAAGGTAAGCTGTTCAAAGGTTGTTTATGGAACCACAGTTATCAGTACATCCAAACAGCCTTTGCAGTGTTTTGATTTTAAGGTGTGATGTAAAAACTACATGATGGTGAACAAGAAATTTAGGGGTTTGACAGTGTTCCATAATCCAAAATATAGAGGAAACACCAAATTCTGTGCCTCAGATTCTAACAAGATTCAGGGTACTTTGATTTCTAACCTGGTCACTCTTAGAGGAAAATACTGACACCAAAGATGAGTATGGACTGTTGGCACTTTGTAAATGAGAGTATTGAAGGCCTACCAGATGTCTGACAAACTGGCATGTGGTTTAGAAGTGCAAATTCTATGAACTGAAAATAGTTTGCATTTTGGGCAATAGAAATATATTTTGGTTGCAATGAAAAGGTACAATGTTCTGATCTCAGAAGACACAGACACATTCAATTCTTGTAAAAAATGTGCCTCAAAAGAACTGTAAAAAGCTGTCAGCCAGCTCTTGAGTAAGCCTGGATACTTCTTACAGAGGTATATAATTAAATCAACTTAGAAATCTACTGTCTGGCAGTCTGCAGCTGCAGAGCTCAGGTGTAGCACACTGTACAAGTTGTGCCACACTGTAATTAAGGAGGCCAGGTTTCCCACCAATGCATGTCTTAACAGGTGAATGATGTTTGTCTAGGAAGATAAATCTCCAACTGCATTTTTCTACTTAGTGAAATGTTGTTTGCTTTTTTTGTTGTTGGGTTTTTTTTTTTAAGTTCCTCTGCAGTCTCAGTTCTCCATCATTCAATGAGAAGAGGACTTTTTGCTGTTGCCTTTCCTTGCTGAAAACACTATCAGGTCTCTTTCTGCAGTCCCCTATCTTCAGAGGACAGTTGGAGCTTATCTCTGGGATCCGTACCTTGCCCCCACCTAATTCTGTTGAAATTGTCCCCCAGGTTCAAAAGTTCCTGGGAAAAACACAGTCTTGGATGTCTATGTAAACATGCAAATATAAACCTTTTTTTTTTTTTTTCCCCAGGCAATCAGCTAAGAGCTGTCTCTTTTGAATGAGGAGTTCTTTTTTACCTCCCATCAGACATGGTGACCACACGCCCTTCACTAGACATTCATCTCATACTGACCCTGCTGGGAGAGAGTGCCAGGTCAAGTAATCAGTCAGGTTTTGGTCAAGGAATGGTAAGGGGAAAAGTCATGTTCCTTGTGTGTAATTAGACTGTAGTCACAATTAGAAATTAATCAGAGTAACACAAGTGAAGATAAGCAGTAAGTGAAACCAAAAGTGAGCCAATCTGATACTAATGAAGAAGCTGTCTGTAAGCCTTCAAATGCAATTTCCAAAGGTGAAAGAACCCCATGTGGGAACAGCTGCAACATCAAAAGAGAGAGAAAAACTTTAAAATTATACAAAACCCTATTTAATGGAGTTTCCTTTTCAGCTATTCCTTGGCGTTCTTTTTATCTTTCCCTTCCTTGTGTACAGTGTACCTGTGAACAGTCCTGGCTGGATCACTGGCGATGCTTATTTATTTTCTTCCCAGTTGCAGCTTTTCCTCATTGACAGGTATGGATTAAATAACAAGAATTGTGGAGGAGATCTCTTGATGATGCTTTTATTGAAGTGCTTTTAAATTAAAAAGCTCTTCCAAGTTGTACAGTGGATAAAACTAGGCAATAAAAACAACTCAGAATTCTGCTTATGTTTTCATCACTGTTCTAAACAGAAATTTGCAACCATATGCTACAGTCATGTGCCTATATACAGAAAAATAATTTAAAATCACATCATAAGGAGAATATAAAAATTCTACATACTAGTACAAAAAAAAACTAACCCAAAAACCCAAAAACCTAAAACCCCACAATGAACAAATAAACAAAACCTCCCGAATCCAAATCCCAAACCACAACAAAACTCTCTTGTACTTTCCTTTTATATCTTCTTCTTTCTTGTCCTCCTGCTATCTTTTGTAGAAATATACTAAGGTCTTCTGAGCAGACATGTGCCACCCTGGCCACCCAGTTAGGATCTCCAGAAGGGCCCCACCAAGCAGAGTAAGTGCCCAGAATGAGTTTGGTGTAGACAAATGGCAAGGAATACTGCACCTATAGGAAATCCACATCAACATTATCCCTGCATAATGCTGAACTTGAACCTGTCAGTTACAGCTCTGGAAAGAGCCTTTAGACTCACAGTTCTCTGAAAGCATTGCTGCAGGGTGTAGTCATGGTCAAAAAAAGCTAATAAAATATTGGGCATATCCGGACAAGCATGAAAACAAGGCGGGAGTCATTTTGCCTCCATATAAAGATCTGGTGCCTCTACTGCTGGAGACCTGAGACATTTCAGGCCTCCCTGTCTCCAAAAGGACATGGGGAAGTCTGCAAAGGAACAGAGAAGGGCAACAAAAAGAAACCAAGGATGAGCTATCTGCCTTTCCACTAGAGGGAAAGAGGTTGGGACATGTCAATCTGTAGAGAAGACACCTAGGGTAGGATACAGTCGGGATTTACAAGATTGTGGGAGTGGCAGGTAAGGTGAAGGCAGAACCCTTGTTCACCAGGCCCTGCAATACTAAAACTAAGCAGAGCTCGGTAAAACAAGGAGGAAGGTAATTAAAGACAGATACATGAACGTGCTGTTGGAAAGAAAACAAACAACACACACACAGAGAACTTGCTGCACAGGAGGCTGTGGACACCAGGTTCAAAAAGCAATCAGACCATGTCAGGAATCACTGTAAACAAATACTGGAAGGAATGAGCAAGTATGCAGTGGAACACCACTCATACAACAAATGTAGATGCTGGGAAAGCAGAAGAAGAACTGACTGCAGACAGTGTTGAGGCTTTGATGTACTTTCTAACCTACATCCTACCACCATTACTTCGTTTGTTTTTTTTTTTTTCATTCTACAAATTACAGTCAGCTTCTCCACATTCAGGGAAATCACGAGCATCAGCATACTTGGAATGCAAAGAGTATCCTTACTTAGGATGGCCATGTTATTGATCTCAGACTATCCTCTATTGAGTAAGTAGGGCTAGGAGGATCCATTAGGGCATTTCTTATGTTCTCAGCCTTTTAGTTTCATCCTATGCTTAATTTTTAATTTCCAGCTGTGTCCTTTATTATGTCCTCATTCTGCCAACCATTTATTTTCCAAGCCCTGTTTATGAGGTTTGAGATACCTACCTTTTATCAGATCCCTAGTTCTATTAATGTGTAGTTACAGACCCCAAAAGTTAACAAGGCTTACAGCTAAAAACATCCTAGACACAGTTTATCCTATGAACTGAGAGTCAGCCAAGTTTACCACATTTTCTAAGTTTGGAAGAGATTGCTAGTTCTGTAAATAATTACTTACCAAGTACTCTGTATTCCTGCTTTTTTTCCCTCCTTTTTTCCCCCCTTTCTCCTGGTTTTCTCAGCTTTTGCCTTCCCCCCCCAACCCCAGCTGGAGTATCTTCACAGAAGTGAGCAAGCACTGCTCTGTCTGGCCACTTCATTACTTGCCTCTTCTTCCTTCCTCTTCCTTATGCTTTCCCTCTCTGAAGTGTTATGCTGACACTGCGTGATTTTTCACACAAAAACTTTGAGACTCTGTTGTCCTTCAAGAACAAAACCATCTGCAATGGAAGGAGTTGGTACTTCCTGATTCAGACTGGCCAAGTTACCACTGAGAAAGTTTTCTGTAAATCTTTTGCCTGCAGAAACCAAATTCATAGATCGTTTGCAACAGATCTTTGAAATTTGGCAAGGAAAAAGTCCTAGAAGGTAAAGATGTGTGTTTTAATGTGTCCCATGAAATTCTATTCAGGTCTGACAGAGGGAAAAAAACTGGGAGAGATATAAGCTTTTGTTTTTTCAATGGCTTATGTTGGCAGCAGCACTCTGGCAGCCATCCATGGGGACTGGCCACGGGCATTCTTGTCTCAGGCAGCATCCACTGCACACAGTGTTGTGCTGGGAGCCTGACACTCCAGCTATAGCTAAAAAACTGCTGTGAAAGTGAAATCTAGAGACAGCAGAGAGAGGAAAAAACAAAATCATACTCTGTAATAGCCCTTTCTAAACCCAGCACAAGTATCTCTTTGATCTCTTCCTTCATGAGCTTGAGCCATACTCCTCTGACGATCATCTCTGCACTGCACATGGTCCGAATGTCAGCAGAGATCTTTCTGAGTAGTTTGAGACCTTTCCATTAAGGAGGAAAAAAATTGTTCTACAAAAGTGTTGTTTGTGTTTTTGTGTGTTTGTTTGTAAAATGCATTTGTGTGTGCTATGTGGGAGACTATTTTCAGGACTGCTGCCCTTTTTACCCTCACTATTGGAATGCTAATGGAGAATATTCCAGACGATGGGACAGAGTGGGAGAAGCATCTTGATGTTAGGACAGGAGATTGACACACATCAACAAGTTGTTATTTACCTCTTAGTAAAGTGTAATATCTGGTGATGCTTTGTTCATTGTTTATACATGAGATCAATATGCTCACCTTCAGCTTTTTTTGGCCATCAGTTGTTACCTGGAGACAAGACTTTGCTCCCTGTTTTCTCATAGCTCCAGGTCTACAGCAATATCATACCAGCAGCAATATCTCTGCTCCTTCATCAGAGTAATATCCATATGTTATAATGAGAGCAGAGGAAAACCAAAGATCATGCAAATACATGAACCTTTTTTCCAGAAATGTGAGTATATATATAAACTTAGTAGGTATTTCATGAATGATAACTCCTGACCAGAAGCTCTGTTTGACACTGATGATAGCAAAAATAACACAAAAGCATTTAACAGGACTAAACTCTGAAGTTTGTGTTTTTATTGTAAATTAAGGAGGACAGAGCTTTAGGAGTAATTACGTTTTCTGTGAGGAAAAGAGCCAGAAGTAGCACAGTTTGATTAATTCTAAATACTTTCTGCTTTAGTCACTGTAGAGGTTAAGGAATTTAAGAAAGTTAGGGCTCTGATGCTGAAGAAAGGGAAACATAATATCTCTTGTCTTCCCCAGCCTATGGCACAGGTAGCTGTGTTGCCTGTCACTCAGAGTCTGAACTACCCACTTACAGTGCAGTGTTTGTAGGCTAGTTAATGCCATCCCTGTTGCAGACAGTCCACCCAAACCTCTGGGCTGTAACAGGCACAGGGACAGAAAAGCATCTCAGAGGCCAGCCCAGAGCAGGAATATACCAGTGTCCTCATCATGCTGTCACTGTGTGTCTTTCAAATCCCTCAGACTCCCTTGGTGTTTGGATTCTCTTTGAGGGAGATTTACAAATTCCATTAAGTGCTTTACACCCATGCGGCTTTGGGTGTACCTGTGCTCAGTCATTACAGTTCTGGACAGAGGACAACTCTTAGACAGGAGATTAAGGAGTTCGCTCATAATAACTGACATAGTAACTGATTCTTTCAAAGAATGAAACAGGATCAAGTGTTTTCTTGTTTCAGAAGAAAGGAGATGCTGGCTAAAAACCTTCTAACCTGGCATTGATATCTAATAATTAATTGCTGAGTACTTATTTACATTAATTGTCAGAACAATGGGTAAATCTTAGCAGAAGTGGTAAGTAAGTGGTAGATCTCACCAGAAGTGACTCATAGTCCTGATGGTGGTCGTGTTGTCCCTCCTTTGGTTCCTTTGGTTGGAACTAGGAAGATTATCACAGCGGATGCGACCCACAGTAGTTGCACCTGTCCAGAACCATATCAACTCAAGAGTGTGAAGGGCATGCATACCAGGCATGGAATGCAGATAGTTGTATAGCTACAACTAATGCCAGCTGGTCAGGCAACCCAAGATTCTGTGAAGTGATCATTAATTCTGTTTTCTCTTCTTGTGAGTTTCTAATATGAATCATCTCATGTCATTTTAGACACCTATGGTATAGAGGTCTACATCTGAGCTAGTTGTCTGGGGTTCCTTTACAGCCAGTCATAGAATCATAGAATAGTAATGTTGGAAGGGACCTCAAGGATCATCTAGTTCCACCCCCCTGCCATAGGCAGGGACAGGTACAGGCATTTCTGGGGCATAATCATGCTGGATATGCTGGGGGTAGGGGGCACAGTGAGTAGCTTAGCGAAGTTCTTAGGTTTTCCTTAAAAAAAGTAGGGATATTTTGCCTCTGACATTTCAGAGGGGCTGCTTTAAACTATTCCATTAGTACAGTAATGGATGTCCTCAAAGAGAGACAGAAAAAAAAAAAATCACTAGCTTTTAAAAGGTAATGAGAAATGCATATTTTTTTCCTCTCTGGCTTTCTCTTTCAACAGAAGTGAAAGAAACGTCTCTTTCATGTGTCTGGGTTGTCCTGCAACCGACAGGCACCACTGAGTTTGATAGGGATCTACCTTACCCAGATTGTGAGCTCTTAACAAGAACATTGAGCTTTGTAGCTTGTATTTAACAACTGGCTCAAGCCAGAACCTCTTAAAGACATGGTTCTCAGCAACTTCCGCCTGCATCCTGAAATTAAGTGTTAACATAATAAGAAAGTTCTAGATACTATCTTAATCTAACTTAATGAACAAACACACATTCCATTAATCTCTGAGGTACTCTGCATGAATCACAGAACTGAAAATCTCTCCCAGAGCAATCAGTACCCTTGCTGTCAGATGGCAGCAAGTCTGTTAGTTCCAGTTGTGCCACATTCTGAAAGGAATTCATCTCAACCTGCTGTGGCTGGTTGGCTGTCAGAATTTCTCAGGTAAAATGGCTGTGTTGGTATTCCTCCTATGAAGAATGTGTTACCAGTTTCAATATGTACACCTGCCTATGTACACCTGGTGTATCAGATTTGTCGTGACCACAGGATATGTCTTGGGATGTTACTGCTGTTCACAGTCATTGCTTTTCATCGCAGATATTCTCACAGCTGTTTTTTACAGGATGATGACAGCTCTCAGTACCCCAGATTCTGCTCTCAAAAGCACACACTCATTTTCAGTTTTCTGCCGAATAAAATGTCAGCAAATAAGAAGTTGGTACATTGGTACCACTCCATTATTTAACAATACCAAGTACAGATCAGAATTGGCATCCATTCCTGTATGTTCTTTAACACATTTTCTGCTAACCTACAGAGGCTAGAGATAATGGAGGTTAATGTTCTACTAACAAACTCATATTTCAGAGCATAATGGTTAAACACAAACCTGAGAAATGTCAGACATTACTGTATCAGGCATGCCATAGGCTTAGAATATCAAATCAAATGTGAGATTTGCTGATACTGTGATACTGTGTGATACTGTGAGATGTCATCTTTCCAAGCTGTTATGTTTTCTAGCAACGCTATCTCAGGACAATGAGAATACTCTAAATATGTACCTAGGACTAAGGGACTGCTGACTCTGTACTCTCCTTTTCCAGCCGAGACATGCAAGTTTGTTACTCCTTTGTACTGGAGACAAGTACTTGCTGTGCTGTGTGACAAGTCTTACTACTTCCTTAGTGGTATCATTTGTTTAGTATCAGAACAGATCTTTAGTTCTTCTCTTAGAGGTTTCAATTCTGAAGTAAGTCTCCTCTGTCCCTTTTCATCATTTTTCAATAACATTTTAAAAACAGCTGTTACAGTGCCTTTAAGCATTCATCTGGCAATAAAAGCTTCCCCCAGCTCTAGTGTGATTATGAGAAAAGACAGGATAATATGCTGAGTCTGGTGTGTAAATTAATTACATTTTGTAAGAAACTTGTTTGTAAGAGCAGTTTTGGCAATCAAAGTCAGTATTCTGCTTTTTACTGTTGCTTTTAATCTCCCTGATTCACAAAAAAATCTGTTTCTGAGTTTGAGGCTATGACCCTGTCATTGAATAAGAGACTGTGCCTCCAACCATTAAAACTTTCCTAGGTTTACATTTAAATTGCAAAACCTGAATCTGTAGCTGAATAGCACTCTTTAAAGTGCTATTTCCCAGGTCCTTGTGGCTGATAGTCACTTTCAGCTAAAACTGGACTCTAGGGAATGAGTGTGAACCTTTCCAACTGCAGGGCCATCAGCCATTGCTTCCCTCTCCTTTTGACAGCACTACCACTTGTGACATGCATGCTTCTTCCATGCAACTCAAAAAGGACTTGTGGCACTGCCTCTCTTGGAGCAAGTGTCAGAAAAGTTTGTGCTGTGGTTACCTTTACAGGCCTCTCTAACTTCTTCAGCTTCTCAAAAGCTTTGCCACTAAAAGTGGTGCTTGTCACTCAAGCACTTCTCCACATCCTCTGGTGTGCAGAGCAACATGCTTAGAAAGCTGGTTCTGCCAGCTCTGTCAGGCACAAATTTGCCTACAGCATTCATCTCTCCAAGGAATCTTTAAACCCTTTCTTGTCTGTCAGGCTAGGTATCCTAATGATAGCATCAACCTCCCTCTTGTGATCATTTCCTAAACCATTCTAGAAAATGAATGGATTAATGAAGAGTTATTATTTAAATTGCTGAAGCTACCCAGCTCATTTTGACTGAAGACAGGAGTTTTTTCCACAACTGCTACAACTAGAAGGGATGTCTATTGGTCCCTAAGCATCCAGCAGGTCCTAGTTACAAGACTCTATGCCTTAGTTTAAACCTCATAAACTAAAACTGCTATGACTAAATTTCTGAGAGTGGGCTCATATGCTAAGCTAGTTGTATATGACAGCATGAAACTCTGAATAGGTTAATTTGCTCTGCTGAAAGCTCACAAATTTAAGTTTGACTCAGGTACCTGTGCTGTTCAATGTAGTCTTTAGTGAAGTTAGAATCTTAGTTTTATTTTTGATTCCAGGCTTTGTTCTGGAATCATGCAGACCAAAGATATTTGAGTGAAATCTGATTCATTCCCTGTCTATTATCTCACCGACCACAGCTTTAATCTGGTGCTGCACCAGGTCCTGGCTTTTTCCAGAGCAATGGAAAGCTGTAGTTCCCTACACTGCCTAGCCTTACAGCTGATGCTGTCTTTTAACATCACCTGCAGCACAGAAAATGTTCTCAGGTCTTGCACTTTGAAGCCTATGGACCTGTAGATGACACTCATAACTATCATTCATCTCTGAAATATGCTCCCCAGTACTGAAAATGTTACAGAAATTTGCTATGGATAGCCAAAAGGTGCTGTCAATTTAATTGTAATTAGAAAAATGCTCATTTCAGCACTCAAAGGATTCTATCTTCAATGTGAAAGTGTCACAGGTCTCAGCAGTTCTGTTACCCTCGGCGTAACCTTGTTTTACCAGAGTTACACTTGAAATCAAAAGTTAAGATTTCTAGAGGAGCTCCTGCTTTTTGTTTTCCTTTAGGTTTAGCTTCTTGCTTGAAACAGGAGTAGGCTGGTAACATCATTTGCTCTATTTCTTAGATACTATGTTATGTATTTGCCTGGTTTTTCATTTTACCTTTTCCTCTTTATGCTTTGATTTTTCTTTATGTCACACAAATGGCACAGTAGCCCTAAATATAGCAGAAGATTGCTCATGAGACTCTCTTAAATTAATTTTATGAAAGGAATTGATTAAACATAGTTCTTGACTAAAAGTTAAATATTTTTTCCCCTCTTTTTGTGGCTCAAGGTCAATTTTAAGCACTTTTGTCATTCTTCAACAGATAGGCAAAATGTTTTGGAAAACATTTTTAGAGGGAGAAATAGCATAGAAAAAACCCTTGCTCCCACGTAATCATAAACCCCTGGGGTTCAGTCCTGCAGCACACTTAATTATCACATCTATAATCTGTTCCTTAAAGTTGGGATCTCTCCTAGGTGAGATTAAGTGTAGTTTTAAATACCAGAAAACTGTTTTGTCTGTTTAACTGAATCAGCTCTTTGTATGGTAATATCAAACTCAAGTGCACTCTGAAAGCATGCCTGGCTCGTTTTCGGCCGCTGCAGTAAAAATACTTCCCTCCAAGGGAAAATTAATACAGGAGAGATAGTAACAAGGAATCCCCCGTGAAATTGGTCACGTAGCCTACCTTGGATAGCTATTTTTGTGCTATAGCTTCTCGATGCAGAACACCAAGTCTTTGGTGTAGATCTCGGATCGTGTAGACTGGACATACAATGGGAAGAAAACATCACTCCTGAATGCCATCCTGTGTATTTTCACATGTGTCTTCTTGGTACACTTCTGGAAGAGATGCTAAGTGGAAAGTGATACANCTATGACTCTATGATTCTGTGTTAGGTTGTTGCCAGGATTTCAGAATGAATGATCAAACAATTTTAGTCTTCTGTCTTTAACACAGTATACTGAGATAAGGAAAACCAACGCCTTACACAAATATAATACAAAATCAGAAGAATGTTTTCTGCTTCAAGTACCATCATGTGGAAAAGAAAAGCTTTGCTGCTTAGACAGTCATTTAGATGATGCTTTGGCAGAAAGAAAATAAAGAGTTCTGCTGACATAAGGAAAGAAATATGTGGAACGTAGAGATCAAAGCCAGTCTACACTGTAGGAGGACCTACTAGCATAGCCTGGTATCTCCATGAAGTGTTTATTTAAATACAAATTTAAATACATATGTATCCAAGTAATAATAGTTCTACATTTCTAAGGCTCTGTTTCTTCTATTTGCATATTGGTCTTGCATAATTTTGAATGGGACTAAATTGTTTCACTAATTTTCATGTCAGCCACTAATATTTTAAATGAAGCTGCCAGAAAGTTACAACTGTGATGTACTCAGTAGAATTACTGCTGTGAACTTTGCTGCAAGCTACTCACTGTGTAAATAAATTCAAAATTCAAGTGGTGTAATTTATCTCAGACTTTCTGGAGTTAAGTTCCTATGCAATAGTTCTCCGGAGTTGAGAATCAATATAGTGTTAAAATGACAATACTGGAACAAATGCTGCATATTCTCTAGTTATGTTACAGATGTTAAGACCTTGAAACTAATATCTGCTGCATACCAGTGCATCCAGACAAAAACTTCTTTGAGAAAGAAGATAGGCATTTGACAAAAAATGTTTATATCTATGAAGGCAAATTACCATTTAAAGGACAGGTTAGGGCAGGAAATAAAGGGGACTATTGACACAGAACTCAGAAAAATAATCAATGTGGAACAGTTGTTCAGCAAGAAAATTTGGTTCGTTGTGAAAGTTTCCTGCAGCCCAGCATTAGAATGGTTAAACTTGAACCAAAATATTTGGCAACTGTGCCCTGCTTGGAAATATTTATAGAGGGCTAATACTTAGCAGGTGGTAAAATTTTCCTACCAAGGATCTCCAAGCATTATACAAAATGTTAATAATCAAGCTTCATAAAAAATTCATGTGTAGCTTTCCAGATGTGTCTGCTCCTTCAGGCAGGCAGTTCAAAGCCTGGCCCCACAAAGTCAGCCTCCACTCAGTGCCCACAGTGTTGCCTATCCTATTCAGAAAGAAACTCTTCAGAAAGCTGTTGGGGTATTCACAGACGTAGAGAAGAGCAGGGCACCTGCTTACTCTGCACTCACTTGCCACAGCCGCTAATGCTCTGATGAAGACATCTAACAAGCCCCCAGAAATCAGCACTAAGACAAACACAGAGAGACTTATCAAATCTATTCCTGTGATGTTGTCAGGCACCATCTACACTGAAGGAAGGAAAAGGGTGTTAGAAAAGTTAGAAACCTTTTTTAAAGTTACATTGCCAGTAGCTTGCAGAGGTGAAGCAAGAATCCAGTGTTGATTTTGAGCTGGGTTTTATTCCGGGGAGGTACAGCACAAATGGGAAATGAGACAACTGTCAAGGTATTAGACAGCTGAACAGATTGTAAGTGCTCTGGACAATCTTGTAATTACAGCCCTTGTGAGCTTTGCTTAACTGCTGGGTAAATTATGAGTAGGTACTAGACACCTCAGTGGATGTAATGTGGTATGAACAGAATTTTTTCCATCAAAGAAAATGCAAG
Source organism: Ramphastos sulfuratus (assembly GCA_013399055.1). NCBI lineage: Eukaryota > Metazoa > Chordata > Aves > Piciformes > Ramphastidae > Ramphastos > Ramphastos sulfuratus. The sequence goes on along the minus strand of WBNM01017236.1, from coordinate 31,414 downwards.
GTTTTCTACAGAAATGAACGGAAAAAAATATTTAAGTTCTGAAAAGTTCTTTGTAGGAACCTGTGGAAAAAATGTAATTTGGTGCAGGAAGAGGAAGTTTTTGTAGCAACATGGTGAGACAAGTAAAGAAATGGCAAAAGAAGTGGTGGAATGGCCTGAGGCTGAGTACAAGCACTCAGTGATTAATGTAATTCATGGTCTGTAAAAGAATAATGATCAGCGAGGTGACAACATTTGCAATATGACAGAAATGTTTGGGATAATTAAAACAAGACGAGATGGAGAGATGAGGTTGTTCATTTTGGAGAGGAGAAGGCTCTGAGGAGACCTTATTGTGGCCTTCCAATATCTGAAGGGGGCCTACAGGAAGGCTGGTGAGGGACTTTTTAAGGTGTTGGGTAGTGACAGGAGTAGGGGGGATGGATCCAAGCTAGAGGAGGGGAGATTTAGATTAGACGTTAGGAAGAAGTTCTTCACTATGAGGGTGGTGAGACACTGAACAGGTTGCTGAGGAAGGTGGTGCAAGCCTCATCCCTGGAGGTTTTTAAGACCAGTCTGGATGCGGCTCTGAGCAACCTGATCTAGCAGAAGGTGTCCCTGCCCATGGCAGGGGGCTCGGAACTAGATGATCCTTGAGGTCCCTTCCAAACCTGACAATTCTGTGAAGGTCACTGCTGCAATAGATAAGCTAGGTCACAGAATATCAGAAGAAAAATAACGTGGATATTGCATTGTGGATGAATTGCCTGAAATACTTATACAGATGTCAGAGCTCAAAGCAAATGGCAACCACTAAAAAAAAGAAAGTTTTGACTGAAAACTTCAGTGCAAATCTAGGAGTGGCATGGAAAAAGTTATGGACTTATATGCTAAATAAATCTGGGACTTATTTGGAATTATCTTAGTTCTGGTTATCATGTAAAAAGAATGAGTAACTGAAAAGAAGAATTTTAGAAACAACTGGGAAGAACAACATGGAAAGATTTCCATGTAAACCTGAAATTAGGAATTTCTGTATATGAATTGGATGGATAACTACAGGAAATATATTTTGTGTTCTCATGTTTTTGATTATAATTCAAGAGCAAAGAGATGTTCAGTTAACCCAAAAGTCAAACAACAAAAGGTAAAAGTTGTATTTCAATAAAGTCAGAATGCATAGAAATGGATGCAATACTAGACTATAATCCTGAGGCCATGAGTAAAAGCAGATGGAGGATGCTAAAAGATATTTATGTCCTCAGTTAGAACACCCTACAGTATGTGCAGAACTGAAGAGGAAGGGTAGTAAAAACTGTCATAATTCAGGAACTTGAAAGCAAACGTTAAAATAAGGAAATGGACTATTTCATCTTTGCACAGAGCCTCATGTTGAAGATTTTGTCTGCCTCATCTGAAGCATCTGGAACAGCTGCTGATATGATCCTAGATCAGATGATGTCATCTAGTCTATCCATTTGGAAGTCAGAGTTGCTAATTAGAGGAATCAATATGAACAATAGAAAAAAAATCAGCAGATTGTGTCAGTTCCATATTTTGAATGGTCAGATGCTTCATTTTGTTTAATGAGGAAATGTATTTTCACAGAGGGTATATAAAATTGAGCATAATACTTAGTTTAGGCAGTATGTTTACCCTTAGGTTTGGATATTTCAGTTTATAATGAGAGCTTTTATAGTTACTCTTAGTCAGCAAGGGACAGACAATGTATAGGCATGGAGGAATTCCTTTGTCAGTGCTGAAGAGCCCATGACCTATATATCTCTGCATCTGCCAGCCTTTTACTCCAAGGCATATCTGCCTCACTGAAGTGCTTTGTAAAAGAGAGGAAATAAAGCTATGGCCAATTTATTAATAACCAGAAATCTTCAACTGGTTTATAAATCTGCAGTTGCACAACCATGGCCATAGCTATCTGAACAAACCAGAGGTCAGAAATACTTCCATTTAAAATAAACAGTCATTTGCAAAGTGGCTAGTTATCCCACAGAAACACACAGAATCCTGTCCTCATCTTTGCTTTGGTCATATCTGCTTGTATGACTGAGTTCTCCACTTTGGAAAAAAAGCAAAAAACCAGAAAGTGCCTAAGATGAGTCCAAGCTTATAGTTCTGTCATTTGTACTGCTGAATTTATGTCTTTTTCATTTCCCCAGTAGTGTGGATGTCCACAAACTAAGAAGTCTCATGTGCTGTGTCTTGTCAACTGATCTTAAATGTTGATGGACTCAATTCGATGTGATATAAAGGCCATAAATCTCCTGGAAGACAGCTTTCACTTTTTGATGTAATTGGAGTGGAAGCCAAAATTAGGCATTACACACCATGAGAGGAGTATCAGTTACACAGTTTAGTTTGAAAACCTTGTTTAGTATATATTCCTTTCAGAAGGAGATTTGTATGCTGCCCAGGGGCTTGTGGAGTCTCCTTCTCTGGAGACTTTCAGAACCCACCTGGATGCATTCCTGTTCAGACTACCCTAGGTGAGCCTACTTTTGGCAGGGGGGGCTGGACTCGATGATCTCTGGAGGTCCCTTCCAACCTCTAACATCCTGGGATTCTGGGATTCTGAGTTGTGGGTGCTGGGCAGGCAGAATACATAACTAAAGGAACCTGTGTAGTGATCTGAATTCTCTTGGTCCTATATGATGGAGCAGTACCTCAGGTTACAACTTCATACTGAAATGGGCTGCCCTGGCTGCAAGCTGTGAACCTCTACTTGCTTGGAGCTGCCTTCGGCTCAATGCAACTNGAGCTTTTCATCAACCCAGACCCCAAGGTCCTTTTCCTCAGGGCTGCTCTCCAGCCATTCACCACCCAGCCTGTATTTGTGCTTGGGATTGTTCCTACCCAGGTGCAGCACCTTACACTTGGCCTTGTTGAATTTCATGAGGTTGACCATGAGTTTCCCAAGCTGGGTATTTTAGAAACCTTCCCCACTACTCCCTACCAAATTATTCAAACACTTTATTAAAAGTACTGGTTCCAGCCTTCTGCTATGTTATCCAGCAGTTGATGATGTACCAGCATTGCGGCTCCTCAGACAGGAGCAGTCAGGTGTAGCTAACAGCTGCACTGTGGCAGCTGAACTGGGACCCCTTTGCTCTTCTGCCAGAGCTAATCATGCTCCATTTCTGGGCTCCAAAAACAGTGGAGGTTGCTCACACTCCACCAGAGTAAAGAAAGCAAGAGACATGAGGCAGAAGGGAAGACATAAACATGTTTCTGCCCAAGCATTTGCCACTCTGTAGTATGATGTAGTATGGATAAATGCATTCTACCTATTCCAAAAGTCCAGTTAGCTATTTCCACAGCATCCCTGGAAGCACAGAAGTGTCACTCCAGACCTCCTCATGCATTAAAGCTTATTTAGAAACATCTTAATCCTCTACTGCACCTTAGCTCTTGCTCTAAGGAGCTGAAGTTTATTTGGTGCAAGTTGGTGTTCTTATTGTAGGATGTTCACAGCCTAGGTCCTTCAGTATGAAGGGATTCTAATCTCAGACCTTAGTCTTCTGTTAATGGAAACAAGGCTTGTATATATACCAAGGCTTTTTGTAGTTTTATATTTTAAAGCCAACACTTACAGCCTTTCAGAGTTTAATTTCAGGGATTTAGTACTCCTGAGCTTTCTGTATCCTCTCTTTGGTCCAAAAATGTATAGTTTTATCCTTTCACTTACAAACAAAAATTATTTTCTCTTTATCTCAGAGTCTGTGGCTCTCTGTCCATACCAGTCCTGATCAAAGATACATCTTTAATCTTTAAAATGTTTTCTATAAAGTATTCCCATATTATTCTGTGTGCCTCATTTCAATCTTTAACTCATTTCTTACATTCTTCTCATACTTACTTCTGATCCCTTACTGTTCGGCTTACCCTGCAGCCTGCACGAACCTCACTCTACCAGTGTCTGTCTTGTCACACTTGACTCCCAGTGCTGAGACTTTCTCTTTAATGGGCAGTTCAGGTTTCCAGAGTTTCCAGATTTCCCTTCAAGCAATCCTTTCTGAGAAGCGTCACCCCTTCTAACTCAATCATTACCACCTACACTTGGAGATTCTTATTATTTTAAGAAAAACCTATTTGAAGTCTATAGATTTAAATAGCTGAATCATTAAAAAGTCACAGAGTGAAAGCTGCAAGGGTAATATACAGAACCTTAACTTGGCTATTAAAGGAGAGTGGTTTTTAAACATAAGAACTATTGTCAGTGAGACACTGCCTGAGGCCCTGGAAACATTCCAGCCCACAGTGTATGGGTTTTTTCAGGGTGGCAGAAGGGTGTGTGCAATTACATCTCTACCTACAGTTCAGCTTAGATGATTGTTGTGGTTCAGCTCAGCTAGCTAGCAGTGCCAGAGACAAATGCCACGAGCCAGAGGTCACAAACCACCATGATTAGACAGTCGCCTGGAGCAAGGATATAGTAAGGACCTTCCAGCCTTTTAAGGGCCGTGATGCATGTGCTGTTCTGTGCCCTTACCTCTCCTTTACCTCTGCCTTTACCCATCCTCTCCTGTCACAGGAGAGTTTCTAAGTCTTTCTTATGACTGTGATTGCAAGTTGAGTCTCACCCGCTCTGATTGAGTCACGTTCAGCAAGGTTAAAGCAGCTGCTTTAACTACTGTCTGGCAGACTGGGGGAGAATCTCCTGTTTGTCTGCCTGAGCTGACTTCAGAAGTTCCTCTCTCCAAAGTCCAGCTGATCTGATAAGGATTCCCAAGTCCACTGTTTCTGGGGGTTTAGCATCTGGTTAGCTTGGCTTCTGTGATCCCAGCTGATGTATGTTGCCAACTCGCTGTGCAGTCCAGAAATCCCTGGCCAAAAGCACTACTAGGACACTGCAACTCTGGGCAAAACCAAAACTGCAAAATTGGTGATTTGAGGGCTCCAGGAGGACTGTTTCTGTTGTTCCTATGTTAGATGTGTTGCTTGTCAGATATCAGCTTAGAAAATACATCCTGCAACTTAAGATTGTGTTTCTCTACAGCTTGTGAATGACCAGCAGCAGGATTTCTGAATTTGAGATGCAGTTGATGGGTTTCATTGCAATTGAAGTCTAATGATTCATAAAGACACTCCAGCTTAGGTTCCCAGAGGTGTATGCAGTACAAGTAGTAAAGACTAACATTTGTCTATGAAGATTTGGTGAATCAATTTATAAAGGGAGATGACAAATTCTACTGAGAATTGTCATTTCTAAACCAATTTCTTCCCTAACTGTGTAACAGGTTATTTGTTGAGTGATGCTGTTTACACAGAAATAAAAGCATGTAAGCATGAATTTTATATCAGGCTATTTCACTTCACAATGAGGAAAGACGAAATTTGGAATATATCTGGGTACACTGTTCAGTGGATAAGGAATTGACCAGACAGTGGCATTCAGAGGGTAGTGGTCAATGGCTTGATATCCAGATGGAGATGGGTGAGACGTGCTGTCTCTCAGGGAGCCATGCTGGCACAAGTGCTGCTTAGTATCTTCATCAATGACATAGACAGTGGGATCAAGTGCACCCTCAGTAAATTTGCAGATGACACTCAGGTGAATGGTGTGGTTGATATGCCAGACAGAATGTCATCCAGAGGGACCCAGACAAGCTGAAGAACTTGGCCCAGGTCTACCTCATGAAGTTCAACCAGGATAAGTGCAAGGTCCTGCAACTTGGGACAATCCTCATTATCAATATATGCTGGGGGATAGAGAACAGTCTTGCAGGAAAGGGCTTGGGGGTAGTAGTAGAAAAAAAAGCTTGACATGAACCAACAATAGGCATTTGCATCCCAGAAAACCAATCACATCCTGGGCTGCATCAAAAGAAGCATGGCCATCAGGTCAAGAGAGGTGATTCTGCTGCTCTACTCTGCTGTGGTGAGATCTCACCAGGAGCACTGTGTCCAGCGCTGCGGCCCTCAACACAAGAAAGATGTGGACATGATGGAACAGGTCCAGAGTGGGGCCACAAAAATGATTGGAGGACTGGAGCACCTCTCCTGCAAAAACAGGCTGAGAGAGCTGGGGCTGTTCAGCCTGGAGAAGAGATGGCTTCAGGAAGACTTAATAACAGCTTTCCAGTACCTGTAGGGGACCTACAAGAAAGCTGGGGAGAGATTGTTTACAAAAACATGTAGCAACAGGACAAGGGACAATGGTTTTAAATTAGAGAAGAGTAGATTTAAATTGGACATTAGGAAGAAGTTCTTTATTATGAGGGTGGTGGAACACTGAAACAAGTTGTCCAGGGAGGTGAAAGCCTCATCCCTAGAGACATTCATAGTTAGGCTTCACAGGGCTTTGAGCCACTCGATCTAGTTGTGGATGTCCCTGCTTACTAGGAGGAGATTGCACTAGACAGTCTCTGGGGGTTGCTTCCAAACAGTGTATTCTATGATTCTGTGAATAATTTGTTTGTATCAATATGCAATGATAAAATACTGAAATCAGTAAGGCCCCATAAATAAATCCCCATGGACAAAACTCTCTGATTAAAAAAAAGCCAGTTGCTTTTTGAGGAAACTGAAAACATTTATTATTTTTTCTTTCAGCCCAAAGAGTGTCAAAAACCATTCCTATATATATGCTTTCTGGCTCTTTGGTGGCAAGATTGGTACAAGCTTTGCATATCTGGATATTTGTAACGTGTATGTTACGATATCATCTCAAAATGTACTGCTGGGCAGTAATGGAAGCTTGTGGAAAGTATGGAGGTTTATGCTTATCTTGTTTAATTTTTTTTTTCTGATTTACCCACTCAACTTTGTCTAGCATCCTTGTTGATCTTTTATTTTATTGCCTTCACTGGAATTATAATGACATGCACCTCTAATAGGCAGAGTGAGGGAAGTGCCAGAAACATTTGTGATATTTTTACAATACTGGGCAATTTACAGGTAGTCTGTTTGCTATTAACCTATCTAATATCCAAGAGTTAAATCAGAAGAGGGCAGTAAAAGAAAATTACACAGGAGATGAAACAATGGGAAAAATATTATTCCTTGAGGCAAAATAGCAGAATGAGTTAAAAACCCCACCCCATGTGGCTGGCTTCATCCAGTCTAGGAGTGTTTACTCTTCCCAAGGCTTGAAATAAAAGAAAATGCTTAAACCTCACAAATTCTTATCCCAAGTGAGTTGTCAGTAATGGAAGCTGATACCCATAGAGAGAGAGGTGAGGAGAGAAGCAGATGCAGCAAATGTGATGCAGCAAAGTGCATGGAGCTGGATGCAGCATGGAGCATGGAGCTGGATGCAGCATGTCCTGGAGCTAAGGATGGTAGAGATTACGCCAGGCCAAGGAGATGTACATCTATGGACTTAGTCACTGTGTAAATGCACCTTCCCAGATATCTTGTACCTTTCAGGGACATGAATTAACAGTGCTGTGTGTCATGGCAACAGTTTGGGATGATGTTATTAACTTGATTGGGTGGCTGGATCCTTTCTGGGATAGAAAATTGATTACCTGCTTTCACCTAGGTAGGGATGCAGGGAGCCATACCCATCACTTACCAGTGCAGTCCAAAGAGACAAGATAGGCATTTTTCCTAGGATGCCCATAAGAAATTAACTCATGTGTAAAATTGTCCACTTAAAGCACTGCAAATATTTCAACTGCAACTGATTCAGATTCTAAAACAGTTGGTCATGTCTTTCAAACAATTAAACTGCAATCTGGCAAGAGGCTTATTTACTGTGTTACAAGTCATATTCAGGCATACTATTTTTTTCAAAAGTAGAAGAGTGACCACAATTGTAGTTGTTGTTGTTGTTGTTGTTATTATTATTATTAAAATGGCATTGCTGCATCATAAGCCCTCATAAATGCAGTGCTGCTTGATTTATAAAAACCTGCTTGCTTTTCTGTATTCTAACTAATAAGCATTCCAAACAGAAAGAAGATTTTAGTGAGAGCACTTCTACTGAAATCAAAGTTCCACTTCATACCTCCGGAGTGTATAGCAACACATTGGTGGGTTTTTTTGCTTTCATTACTGTA
>WBNM01017236.1:0-19815 GCA_013399055.1 Ramphastos sulfuratus | reverse complement strand
CCGTTGCTCTCTCCCCAAAACAGAAGGAGAGAGAGCAGAAAAACATGTCTGCATAAGCCAGGACATTTACAAGCCCAAGAGGCCTGTTTAGGCCTACCACGACAGTCTAGTCTAAACCTACCAGTCGCAGCTTGAGGCCATTCCCTCTTGTCCTATTACTATTTACCTGTGAGAAGAGACCAGCAGCGGCCTCTTCACAACATCCTTTCAGGTGGCTGTAGACAGCAATGAGGTCTCCCTTCAGCCTTCTCTTATTCAAACTAAACAGCCTCAGCTCCTTCTGTCACTCCTCATTCTCTAGGCCCTTTCCCAGATTCGTTACCCTCCTCTGCACTCACTCCAGCACCTTGACATCATACACAAGTCTACAGGGCCAGATGGCAGACACCCAACAGTCCCAACAGATAAGGAAGTCTCAGCTGACTGGAGATTGGCAAATCTGATGCCTGTCTACAAGAAGGGCTAGAAGGAGGATCTGGGGAACTATAGAGCTGTCAATCTGACCTTGGTGCCAGGAAAGTCATGGATCAGATCATCTTGCATGTCATGATGCAGCAACAAAGTGACTAGGCCTAGTCAGCATGGGTTCATGAAGGGCAGGTCCTACTTGACAAACTTGATCATCTATGGCAAGGTGACCTGCTTAGTGGATGGGGGACAGGCCATGGATGTTTGGTAAAGCATTTGGCACTGTCTCCTGCAGCATTCTTCTCCCAGACAAACTGGCTGCTTATGGCTTGGGTGCGTGGATACTTTGCTGGGTTAAAAACAGGCTGGATGGTTGGGTCCAAAGAGTGGTGGTGAATGGAGTTAAATCCAGCTGGCAGCCAGGCACCAATGGTGTTCCTCAGAGCTTAGCACTGGGGCCAGTTCTTTCTAATATATTTATCAATGACCTGCTTGAGGGAATTGAGTGCACCCTCAGTAAGTTTGCAAATGACACCAAGTTGGATGGGAATGTTGATCTGCCTGAATGTAAGAAGACTCTGCAGAGGGCTCTGGACAGGCTGGATTGACAGGCAAAGATCAGTTATAACAGGTTCAGCAAGGCCATGTGCTGAGTCCTGCACCTGAGTCACAACAACCACATGTAATGTCATGATCTTGGGGCGGAGTGGCTCAGAAGCTGCCCAGCAGTAAAGGACTTGAGGGTGCTGGTTGACAGATGTCTGAACATGAGCCAGCAGTGTGCTCAGGTGGCCAGGAAGGTCGACAACATCCTGGCCTGTATCAGGAATAGTGTGGCCAGCAGGAACGAGGAAGTGATTGTGCCTCTGTATTTGGCACTGGTGAGGCTGCATCTCAAATAGTGTTCAGTTTTGGACCCCCTGCTACAAAAAGGACATTGAATTGCTGGAGCATGTCCAGTGAAGGGCAGTAAAGCTGATGAAGGGCCTGGAGAACAAGTGTTATGAGGGAACTGGGATTATTTAATATGGAGGCTGAGGGGAGACCTTATTGCTCTCTATAACTACGTGAAGGAGGTTGTAGGGAGGTGAAGGTCGATCTCTTCTCCCAGGTGGATATTAGGAAAAAATGTCTTTACTGAAAGGGTGGTTAGGCATTGAAATGGGCTGCCCAGGGAGGTGGCAAAGTCACTGTCCCTGGAGGTGTTAAAAAGATGTGTAGACATGGCACTTCAGGACATGGCTTAATGGCCATGGCAGTGTTAGGTCAACAGTTGGACACAATGACCTTACAGGTCTTTTCCAACCAAAACAATCCTATGATTTTATGAAACAAGGAACACTCACCAATCTTCTGTGCATTAACCCTAATTTTATATATGATTTATTTATTCTTTTGTCATACAGTCCTAACAGTACACCATAGTCAATGCAGTTGCAGCACTATACTGGAAAGATGCTTAAGTCAGTCTTAAATTAACTTTCACAGCTGCTGCCTGCAGCTCTTGTTAGCAGCTCCAAGCACAGCTCAGGCTGCCAAACCCACCCGAGAAGCAGTTAGCACAAAGCCAGATCTGCACTACTGCACTTACAGTAGCAACTGCAATTTTGTTACAGATGGCAGTGTGGGTATACCTTGATCTTTAGGTTTGTCACTTAATTCAGAGCTCCTTTATTAACGTCTAGCATTTTGTCCAGGAACATGCTTGCAATATGCTCATATACACTTATTTTTTTTAAGGAACATAGAAAGATAAAGTTCTTGCGTGTTCTAGAAACACCACAGATAAAACATAAGGATATATATACATGAGCAGAGAGCACTATCCTTTCACTTAATTACTCTAAGGATCTTTATCCTCTGGTAGACTGTAGTGTTTTCTTTTCAAAACAACCCTTCCAGTGGCAATAAACTCATCCTTACAATAACAGCAGGAGCAGATGACTGTGATGTTGCAAGGAGGAACGAGTGAAGACAGCCCAGCTCTTTGCCCTCCAAGATGTCCTGTCTCTTCTCCCTCTATTTCTATTTTTATTGCTGCCCCTAGGACTGAGAAGAAAACCCAAGGGTTGTATCTTTCTTTTGGCAGCTGCACAATAACATTCCCAATAGGGTCCTCCTGTGGCATGAATTCTTGTCCAAGATTTGGTGTCAGGGGCATTATATGTTACAATATTTGCTGCGTAATGACAGAAATTTTTAATAGAAATTACTTTTTCTACTCCCTAGCATGCAGGAGTCAGAAAGCTCCATAAGAAGCAAGAAAATGGAGAAAAATTTTTTTTTCTGTGGGCAACCTGCTAACTTTTATTTGAAAGTTCATGCTATATATATATATTCTCATGTGTTTAGCTCAGGCAGCCTACATTTATTACAAAGACAGTGTCACCACTAAAATCTTTACAATTTTGCCTTTGAGAGAAGATAAGATGACTGTACTATTCCTTAGGTGTTCTCCTTCCTTTACTAAGGGAGTGCTTTCCTTGTATTAATTACCCGCAAAACCACTTACATAGATTTTAAATGTTGACAACAATAATGTTTATAATCTTTGCATGTGATTAATGCACTTTGTAGATGTGTATTTAATGGATACCAGCTGTAGTCAGTAATATTTCACTATTTGAAGCATGTTTCATTAAAGTAATTTCTTTCCTTATTCATGTGTTGGTCTAAGTGAACAATCTTAAAGCATGGGACAAAGTCAAACAAAGCACCCTCAGCTATGTCTGGAAGACAACACTGAAGGAAATAATTTGTATTGCTCTGTTCTCCTGGGCTGAGAGTAGATACGGAACCTGTCTGTTCTCTACTCTTCATTTTTTAACCCTGCTACTTCCTTTCTTCACAATACCTCTTCTTGTTCCCTCTCTCCTACTGGCATCAGTGTTACATAGCTCTGTTTGGTAGAGTAGGAAAGATGATATCTACATTTATGTCAATATATAAAAGTTTTAAGATGGACAAAGGGTACTTTTAAATGCCATCGCTTGAAGTTTTTAGTCTACTCTTGGTAGCTGTTTTCAGATGAGACCAAAGTATGGTTCAAAGGCATAATTTTTTATCTTCTTTCTGCAGCTCTTCATAAGATTCAATAAAGCTAGGATTTTGTTTTACTTAGTGTCAAAAAATGATGTATTTGAAAATGAATCTAACTTAGACTTTGAGGAGTCTCCAACGGCAACTCTCTGGAGTGGAAGCATTTCATGGAGAATGTTTGCAGAGCGTTCAGCCGGTAGCTGTGTGCCCCCAGCACTCACAGATTAAATGCCTACGTGGCCTTTTGGTTGCTATTGCATTGTTGGTGTGGAATGTGGTGGGAAATACCTGCCAGAGCGGTGCAGAGCAAAGGCTGCTAGAAGAACACTGCTTTCTTGTTGTGTAACTTGTATGTTCGCTTCAAGATTCTTTTGCAAGATGCTTTTGCAAGATGCTTTTAATGAGAAGAAAATACAACTATTACATGAACCAGTCATCTGTCAGGCTGGCAGTATGGACAGTCAGAAATTAATACAATTTGGATGTGGGCTATAAATGCCTGGCAACAGTGAGTTTAGATTGACAGTGTGCATTAATTAGCCTGCAGTCTTTTCTGTGAAAGTTCCTTCTACATCATATCCAAGATTGACACCACGTAACCTTTCTCATGGTTGCAACAGACAATATTCCTCTGTTAAAATCAAGAATTCCTGAATAAAGGGAAAAAAGAAGCATTTCAGTGCATGGGAGTTTCTACCTGTCAAAAATACCGTTGGGCACTGCAGTTGCTCTGTCTTCAAGATGCAAGTCATGAACCGTTAAGTGTTTTCCCTACTTTCTACAAGGCGCCAGAACTTTCTGGAACATGTCTACATTCAAGAATGCACATTTCCAGTTGAACTGCTAGATGAATATGCACCATCTGGTGCATCATCCAGGTTCACTTGTAAAACATAGCTAGCTAGTTCAGAGAGGATATTTTTTTTTGTTTGTTTAAAACAAGAAAGAATTAAATGATAGAATCATTGAACTGTTTTGATTGGAAAATTTAGATTGATTATTTTTTTGTTGACAAAGAGAAAAAAAACCCAATAGAGTCATGCAACTGGTTTAATTGGAAAATACCTCTAAGATCATTACATCCAACCATTACCTAACTCTACCAAATCTAGAGTGAAACTGTGTCCTTAACACCACATCTGTGCATCCTTTAAACACCTTTGGGAATGGTGATATAACTAACTCCCTGGGAGCCTTTTCCAGTGTTTGATAATGCTTTCAATGAAGAAGTTTCTTCTATTGTCAAATCTAAACCTCCCTTGGTGCAACCTGAACCCCTCTCCTCTCATCTTATCACTTGTTACTAGGGAGAAGAGACCAACACTCATCTCACTACCACCTCCTTTCAGGTAGTTATAGGGAGCAATAAGGTCTCCTGTCATCTTCAGGCTAAACAACCTCAGTTCCTTCATCCACTCCTTAGAAGACTTGTTTTCCAGACTTGTTTTCCAGGCCTGTTACCAGCTTTGTTGCCCTTTTCTGGATCTGCTCCAGCACTTCAATGTCCTTCTTGTATTGAGTGGCTCAAAAATGAACATAGTATTTAAGGTCAGTCTCACCAGTGTTGAGTACAGGAGAACAATCGGTACCCTGATCTTGCATATCACACAGTTCTTGATACAGGTGAGGATGCTATTGGCCTTCTTGGCCACCTGAACACACTGCTGGCTCATGTTCAACAACCTCCCCAAGTCTTTCTCTATTGGGCAGCTTTCCAGCCACTCTTCCCAAAGCCTTTACTGTTGTATAGGGTGTTGTGGCCAAGGTGCAGGACCCAGCACTTAGCCATGTTAAACCTCATAAAATTGACCTCAGCCCATCAATCCAGCTTGTTCAGATCCCTCTGCAAAGCCTTCCTACCTTCAGAAAGATCGATCCTAACCTAGTGTCATCTGCAAACTTACTGAGGGTACACTCAGTCCTCTCATCCACATAATTGATAGACATTAAAAACAGATGGCCCCAAAATTGAGCCCTGGGAAACACTTGTAACTGGCCACTAACTAGATTTAACTCCATTCACTACTGCTTTTTGTGCCCTGCCATCCATTCAGATTTTATCCCAGCGAAGCATCCACTCATCTGAACATGAGCAGCCAGTTTCTTCAGGGGATGCTGTGGGAAAAATCTAAAAGTTAAGAAAACCCTAAGAGACACATGGGACTAAATATGTGTCAGAAGGATTTCAGACTGGGCATTAGGAGAAGGTTCTTCACTGAGATATTTTCAGTCACCGGAACAGGCTTCCCAGGGAAGCAGTCATGGCACTGCATCAGTTTGAGATTCATCCGCGTGACACTTCCAGTCATATGACTTAGTTTGAGGTAGTTTTGTACTCTGAGAAGTGAGGAGCTGAATTCAGTGGTCCTTGTGGGTCCCTTCAGACTCAAGGTATTCTATGATTCTGTGAAATGCCGAGTGATCGGTGATCTGGCAGAGATCGGTCTCCTGTCTGAAAACAGAATTACCATTTCCTCTGTAGTTTCACCCACATGACAGAAAGCAACAGGAATGTTCTCTTTTCTAGTTAGCCACTGAAGGGGCAGAAATCCAGTTGTTTATTTAAACACCCCCCAAAATAGTACATGTGAGATATGGATCATAGAATCATAGAATCATAGAATGGTAAGGTTGGAAGGGACCTCAAGGATCATCTAGTTCCAACCCCCTGCCATAGGCAGGGACACCTCCCACTAGTACAGGTTACTCAAGGCCTCATCCAACCTGGCCTTGAACACCTCCAGGGAGGGAGCATCCACAACCTCCCTGAGCAACCTGTTCCAGTGCTTCACCACCCTCACTGCAAAGAACTTCTTCCTAACACCCAGTCTAAATCTTCCCTCTGCCAGTTTAAACCCATTGTCCCTTGTTCTGTCATTGCAAGACCTTGTAAATAGCCCTCTCCAGGCTTCCAGTAGGCCCCCCTTCAGATATTGGAAAGCTATTTCCAAGGCTACTATTGGATGAATGCATTGGCAGATGTGTGTACAACTCACACTCTTATTCCTCTGCATGTGCTAATATTTACACTGTTATCCATTTTGTACTTATTATTTCCAATGCCAGAATATCCACTTAAGTCTACCACCATCTATTTTGTTCTGTAATTAGATGGCTGTCTTGTTGTTTATAAAGGTGTCTTCACATGAACTTGCACACATATTGGTCGCCTTTGTAGAAGAAAACACTACCTTTACATGAATATTTACAAGCACCAAAGGCAATGTGAATATCAAAGCAAATTCCTGATTTCAAATTCAGGACTGACACTTGAAAGTACACTTTGGCATTGTTCCCTTAAGCCAAGCTAGTGTTTTTATTAAAATATCTTTGCTAAAGATATGAAAAAGATACATTTGTGAATTGCTGGATTGCCAGGCAAGATATGAAGGTGAAAGGAAATAAAGGTACTGTTTGATGGTGGGAAATTAAAAAACAAACAATGCAAGTGGCCAGAGAGTAACTTCTACTCCTCTCACAAGGTGGGACTGACATGGTCAGTTACCGTTTTCAGAGTGGCAGAGGACAAAAGTTTTCAGTTCCATCGAGCAAACCAAATCAGCCTGGCCCTGTCTGGATCAAGTCACAAGAGGGAAATACCTTTTTATTTCAAGGATTTCTCAAGTACTGAGCACCTTTGAGCATTTAACACAAACTGTGTGTGGTGGATGCTATGTTCTGTTCAATGCTTGGTAAAATGAAATCTGAAAGTTTTTTACTCTGTGTTGCACTGACGCTTTGCAAATTCTCCCCATCAGTGACAGCACTTCAAGAGAAGTCACAGAATTAATCATGGAATCACGGAATGTTAGAGGTTGAGAAGGACCTCCAGAGATCATAGAGTCCAACCCCCTGCCAAGGCAGGATCCCCTAGGGTAGTTCACACAGGAATGCATCCAGGCAGGTTTTGAAAGTCTCCAGAGAAGGAAACTCCACAACCTCTCTGGGCAGCCTGTTCCAGTGCTCTGGCACCCTCATTGTAAAGAAGTTTCTCCTCATGTTGAGGTAATATAAGAAAAGCTTTCCTGAACAGCTCAGCTAAGCACTGAGCAGCACTCCCACACTCTGTTACAAAATGTGCATGCAATTTGGAATTTGAAGCAGGGCTCGCTACAGCAGAAGATGTTGAGCTCAGACTTGGCAGCACTAACAATTGGAAACTTTAAATACTGTCAGTTCCTCCTGATGGAAAGCAGACATTGACCCCCTGTACTGTAAGTGTAAGGGATTTGTAGCTCCATCTCTTTCTGGACACTGTTCTTGTATTGACTCAGACCAGGAAATCATAGCACAGAACTTTCTTGTGTTGGAGCAAGTCCAGAGGAGTGCCACAAAGATGACCCAAGGTCTGGAACATCTCTGCTATGAGGATAGGCTGAGAGAGCTGGGATTGTCGAGCCTAGAAAAGTGAAGACTTCAGGGGGACCTTAGAGCTGCCTTTAAATACCTGAAAGGATCCTACAGGAAGGCTGGAGAGGGACTGTTCATGAGGGAATGGTTTGAAGTTGAGGAAGAGTACACTTAGACTGAATCTTAGGAAGAAATTCTTCAGTATGAGGGTGCTGGGACTCTGGAATTGACTGCCCAGGGAGGTTGTGGATGCCTCCTCCCTGGAGGTGTTTAAGGCTGGGTTGGATGCAGCCTTGAGCAGCCAAGCCTAGCTGAGAGGTGTCCCTGCCCATGATGGGGAGGTTGGAGTAGATGATCTCTAAAGTCCCTTCCAACCTAAGACATTCTATGATTCTACGGTTTAAAGTGAGAAGTTTAAGTAATCCAGTGACAGTTTTAACTGTATTCCAGAAATGATAGATTAGTGCACACAATCTGTGTTGCAGTCACCCAGAGACCTTTGCTCAGACTGTTCATGCTCATGTTTTGTGCAGTATGAACACACAGTGACCTATAGCTCCTGTCTGAGACAGAGTACTGTCACCAAAGACAGAAACCTAGAGTCCTATATCACTGTGTCCTTGTGTCACTGGCTCGTCGTCCTGGGGATTCACACACTTAATTTTCTGAGGCTCACAGGGATTGATGGTATGTCAATATCACAGGGTTTTTATTATTTGTGGAAAAATATGCTCCTTCCCCTCTTCCTGATGGGCTTCTGTGTCTGACCTCTGTTGATTTCCTGTGTTTCTTGTTGCACAATAGCCATCGTCCCAGGCAATGCTGCAAGTCTGTTTCACAGCACCTACTTCATGCCATTTTATAATCCACTCTCTAATCTCTCTTGTGTTCATTTATTCAGATCAGAAAGGGAGATTCTGACCCCTGAAGTGCAAGATCTCTGAAGTGTAGAGAACACTATTCCAGATTCCTGCGAGGGGTTTGATACCTTTCCATAAAGGCTTATTTAAAACCCTACATCGACTTTGAAGATGCTTTTAAGGAGCAAAAATTACAGAATAATATTTTAAATAAGGAAAACCTGATTTTCTTCTACAAATATTAATGTCAGTGACTAATTGCTCTACTACTCTATTATATTACAATAAGCCTGCTGGTGTTGCAGCATTTAAACTAGGTGCTAGATAGAATCATAGAATCATAGAATGGTAAGGTTGGAAGGAGACCTCAAGGATCATCTAGTTCCAACCCCCTGCCATAGGCAGGGACACCTCCCACTAGTACAGGTTACTCAAGGCCTCGTCCAACCTGGCCTTGAACACCTCCAGGGAGGGAGCAGCCACAACCTCCCTAGGCAACCTGTTCCAGTGCCTCACCACCCTCACTGTAAAGAACTTCCTCCTAACATCCAGTCTAAATCTGCCCTCTCCCAGTTTAAACCCATTGCCCCTTGTTCTGTCAATGCAAGACCTAGAATGTTTTATGCCTTTTCTGCTCTTGTTGTTTAATTGACATTAAATAAAATGGCCCTGATCCCATTCATCCAGAGGGTACTGTGTAGCCAAGGCACATGATAAAGGTTTGCTTTGGAAGTAAAGCTTTGAGAAGCTACCTAGACTGAGAGCAGTCTCTCAGAATGTAGTCTGTTAATAGTTCTGATGCAGTAACATTTCATAATCTGTTTTACTGGCTACATATGTGGTTAGTTGGGAAATTTTGGGAGAGGAGCTGAGAGGAGTGAATTATATTTAGAGCTAATTCTGTATCAAAATGGTCTGCAGTAGCATATTGAAACTTATATTTGGTAAAAATACCATAATATCACTCAATTGACAGGGGGCATCTGGCTCTTCATTCATGGAGGAGAAGACATATGTGAGACATGAAGAGAAGGCAAATTCAGTAGGATGAATTAGGCCACAGCAGTTTTTGCTGGAGTGAAATAATTGAATCAAAACTGGTTTGCTCTCTTCACTGCAAATGGAGCAGTGTTGGAATCCATGCCAAGATATGTGTTTCCCATCACATTTGCGTTAGCATCTTATTAGTTGCAGTCAAATATTTTCATAACTCTTGCCTGTGCTCTTAATGATCTTTTCTTCACACACAGTTGAAGTGAGAAATGAACCTACACATACAATGAATGCAAGTTTTTACTTTTAATTAGATGCTCCTATAAACATTCATGAACCATTCCTTGCCCCGTGGCCCATGCTGGTTTTCAGTCCCCACAGCCTAGCCCTACTCAAATGCTAAAGATATTATTTGGAAAAGATAAGGCAAACTGGCCCTGTGGAAGTGACTCAGAACTAGCTAGCTTGTTGGTGTGGTAGTGTTTGAAGATGTCTGTCTATCTATCTATCTATCTATCTATCTATCTATCTATCTATCTACCTATCTATCTATCTATTTATGGTGGGCTTTCTCATTATCTTCCTTAGTTTAGTCTTGAGAAGAGAAGGCTGAGAAGGCATCTTATTAATGTCTATAAATAACTGAGAAGTGGGTGTCAATATGAAGGTTGCAGTCTCTTTTCAGTGGTGGCCAGTAATAAAAAAGGCAACAGTAGGTATAATCTGGAACACAGGAAGTTCCACCTCAGCATGAGGAGAAACTTCCTTACTGGAGGATGATGGAGCACTGTAACAGCCTGCCGAGAGAGATTGTGGAGTCTCCTTCTCTTGAGACTTTCAAGACCTGCCTGGATGTGTTCCTCTGTGGCCTGCATTGCAGGGGAGGTCGGACTCAATCATCTCTGGAGTTCCCTTCCAACCCCTAACATTCTATGATTCTATGATTCTATCTCTCTCTTTCCTCTATCTCTCTCTTCATACTCACCGTGTTATATATGTCTTCTTTTATCACCACATCAGAATTGCTCTGAGTACCTCAGATAACTTCCCTCATAATACATTGTGTAACAAGTGATGACTACATGCCCACATGCAAGTGGAAAACCTTACTGGAGGGTTTTACCTTCAGTGTGGAGTTTGACATAGATATGAGGGCAAGTGCAATCTAAATGAGTGGCAGATAAATACCATAAAGCCATGTGCATAAGACTTAAAGTTCCTATCACTGTGGTCACTTTTATAGGCCATTGCAGAACACTTGGTCCAGTGAGGGTTTGCCTATGACAGCAGCTTAGCAATGTGTCACACACCACTGCAGAGGGATCAGCACAAACATTCATGTGAAATAAGAGTTGCACAAATACTCACAGGATGTGAAAATGCTGTGAATGGGTTTAGGAATATGTGACAAAGATCATAGTCAGTGTATTTTCTTCCCTTTTTAAGGGTTTAGTAACATCTGTGTTATAAAACCGATTTATTTTCTTATAGAATAGCTCGAATATGCTTTTGTTAACCATTCAAACAGTAGGTTCTTCTTTGGAGCATAGTTTGCTTTGAAGACATGGGTATGAATGAAGAGTAGAACAGCAATACACAGCCTAACTAAATTAAAAAAGATGTAGTGGTGCCTGGCTGTGGCAGTGCCAAACACACCCCAGTGAAATGGTCCCTGGTGATACATGCCTTTTCATTTTAATAGACAGTATTTAATTTAATTTCCACAATTATTTCAACTGTGANTTCCTGTAGGCCCCCTTCAGATACTGGAAGGCTACTATAAGATCTCCTGGAAGCCTTCTCTTCTCCAGACTGAAGAGCCCCAACTCTCTCAGTCTGTCCTCTTAGCAGAGCTATGATGGCAGCCTGGTGGTGAAACGGGAAGAAAGATTGCCTTCTTAGAGTCAGTTATGCTTTAAAAATATCTCTGTAGTCAATGTAGCAAGTGGGTGAAACTCCAGTATCACACACACATTTGTATTACAAAACACCTGGCAAACTAATGTATTTGAAAGTAGTTCTTTTTATCTTTTGCTCAGGGACCTCTAAGTGTCAACTAGTGGATAAATATCCATTTCCTTTTAAGAACAGCTTGTAATTTTCTCTTAGAATGCAAGGTTTCTCCAAATCCTGCATTTAAAATCTGAATGAACAAAACTGGATTTTTCAAATAATAAATCCTCTAAAAAAGGAAATCTCATTAGTGTAATGAATGCATGGGAAGGTTGTTTGTTACAGACAACCTCCATTAATTGGAGTGATGTGCTTGCAGAAGAGGGATTGTTTGTTTGACAGGATTTTTTTTTTTTCTGAGAAGAGGACAGTTCAAATAACTTGCCAAAATAACTTCATCTCTGGCTGATGGCACTAGGTTACTGAAGGCAGAGCAAATGAAAGCTGTTTGGAGAGCTGCAGAAGGCTTTTGTGATACTAAATGTCCACTTAGTAAAACAGCAGGTGAAACTCAGTGCTGATGGGTAGAAAGCAGTGTAAATGGAGACTTTCTCCAAGCTTCACATGCCTTAACAACAGGCTCTGACCTAACTATTGCTGCTTGGGAAAGAGCTTGGCCTGTAACAGGCAGTTTTATGGAAACAGCAGCATTCAGCAGCAGGCAAGAAGTAAAAAAAGGGTCTGCCTGGAATTGCTGGCAGAGGTGCAAAGAGCAAAATAGAGTTCACTGTTGTGCTGTGGTGTAAATGCTCAGTCTGGCTATTTGTCAAACGCCAGCCATTGCTGTGCTTTTCTTAGCTCTCTTCTCCCTGTCTGCTCGCTGGGACCCAAAGGTGTCCATCCTTTGGATTGCTGTGGGGCACGTGCCAGTGGCCAGGACTGATGTCAGCTGTGTGCATGGTCTCTGCTCAGCTGATGGGATAGTGTATGGGTCCAGGTCCATGTGGACCTGCAGGCTGTGATTTCATTTACCCACACCTTCCTTACCAAGTGTACTTTGTGCTTCTGTTTAAACAAACATGCTGTTGTGGTGGTTTAGAACTAACACTCTGGCCTAGTTCTTAATTATAAGCAAGAATAGGAACTTTCTGGACATCTTTGAGTGAAAGGTAAATAAAGTAAGGGATTGGATACAGAAGAACAATTATAGATAGGTCTGTATCATTCTATTGGATTGTTGATTAGTATATAATTTGCTGCACAAACTACTCTTTCTTCTTTTCTTTTCTTTGCTCTGGCTGCTGTGGGCTGGTGCTTTTGCATGGCTTTGCTGACCTTGGCTAAGACTCTTGTTATGGCTAAGTAGCAGTGGGTTTTTCTCTCTGTTTTCTCTCTCTTTCTCCCTTGTAAAAAAAGGTATGTGTGGGTGTGTGTGAGAATCAATACAGGGAGATCCTTGTATTGTTTCTGAATCTTAAATATATGCAAATATATTTTGTACATGTTCACTGCATTTTATACTTCTAGATTTTAGCTTACTTTTGTAAATATGACTTTCATTTTGCTTCCAAGTTCAGAGTTTTGCTTGCTAATTTACTCTAGGGGTAAATTCCAATCTGTCAGGGTCCAAATCCAACCCACTACACCTGTGAAATGCCAGTCAGACACAAATCAGCACAGATACCTCTACTTGAGCCCAAGGATCCAGCAGTGGTGTAATTTCCAGAGCTAGGGATGGACTGCTGTTCTCTGCTGCAAGAGACACTGACCTCAGAGGGGCTGAGGAAAATTTAAAGGCTACATACTGTCCTGCTGTTCTCTGCTGCAAGAGGCACTGACCTCAGAGGGGCTGAGGAAAATTTAAAGGCTACATACTGTCCTGCTGTTCTCTGCTGCAAGAGGCACTGACCTCAGAGGGGCTGAGGAAAATTTAAAGGCTACATACTGTCCTGCTGTTCTCTGCTGCAAGAGGCACTGACCTCAGAGGGGCTGAGGAGAGTTAAAAGGCTACATCCTGTCCACCCTTTTTAGTGTGCAGGGTCACTGCTAGGTCCTATTCACCCATTGGGGAGGTATTCTGCAGAGTCTGGGGCCTTAATATGCAGGGGATAAGGGGGAAGTAGGGCATTACAGCTCCACTGAGAGCAATGCAAGAGAGATGTTTAATCTTACAATTCACTGACGTCATTGGGAAAAACAATGTTACTGCCTCTGTCTCCCTCTATTTCATTTAGTGGCCTTTGGGGACAATTGCTCAGTCATAGAAAGATGACTTTCAGAGACTGGAGCCCTGATACCACAGGATTTCTTGCTTTTGCAAGCACGAAAGCCTGGCATATGCAGTGAAATGGAGAAGAGGCTAATTAATATGTTTTTGCTATCGATTTTTCTTTTTCTTCTTCTACTGAATCATTTCACTTCCAGCTTTATGATTTTATTATTAGCATGCATAGTTTCTTTCTCCCATGCCAACTTTTTTGCTTGTTTGTGAGATGGAATTTATGCTGCTGTTAGAGATGTCTGCTGTTTGTTATCATCACGGCTGTAAGGAAGGCATTATTATATTTTTAAAACTTACATATTAATGTTAATTTACCATTGCAGTCAATTCTTAGGCATTCTGTGTTGGTGTTGCTGCCTGTTGTGAAGCTGATAAAATGCTAATGATAAGTGGGCCAATTCTAAAGCACCGTGATCGATGTGCTGTACTTCTTACATGTGAACCTTTACCATATGGATTTAATATCACATCTGATGTACACCTAATAAAACAAGAGTCTGCCTCTAGAGTAATTCTCTCTTTTTTTCTTATAGGATGGAGCATTTCCCACTTCAGGTGTTACTCTATGTCACACTTTGCTCAAGGAGTGATCCTGTGGTCTCACCCAGCTTCCCTTGCACAACTGGAATCATAGAATAATTCAGGTTGGAAAAGACCCCCATTAAGTCCAACCATTGGGTCAACTTGGCAAAGTCCACCCCTAAACCATATTCCCAAGCACCACATCTAAATGACCTTTAAACACACCCAGGGATGGAGACTCAACCAACTAAACTGAATCCAGCATAAAAATTCCTGCTTTCAGTTATCTGCCAGCCACAGTCAAAGCTGGGTCCCTTGTCCAAAACTCTGCTTGTATTCCCAATGATTTAAACCTGGGGAAAAATTACCTGCCCAAACAGAAGGTCTTACTGGAGTAACCAGTGTGAACATCTGCCACACCATCCCTAGGCTTCTCTGTAATGCTTTAACTGAACTTGTACATGTTTCTGCTGTGATCCTCAGATTCAGTTTTTAATATTGACAGCTGGAAGTAAGCATCCTGCTTTCTTGATTTCTAAGCCTGCTCAACCCTACTAATTTCAGTAGGACCATGAATGAGGTTATTCCCAGGCAGATGTGGCCAGTTAGTGTTGCTGCCAGCCTGCATGCCTTGATACTGCAGGAATGTTTCCCTGGAACTCAGTACATAAGGAGCACATCCCACAGCTACTTCCTTTCTGACAATGGAGCAGCTAAATGATGGAATATATTTGCAATCAGTACATTCCATTTCAGACCCTAGGTATTTTTAAACAGATACTCTGTGTTTTTTCCTTTTCAGTGTTTTGATTTGTCCCTTCAGGTTGTAATACCTCAAATGCTGACTGTGTAAAAAAAAAATGTATATTGATTTTCTTTGATTAATAAGCATTTAAAAATCAAGCTACTTCTGTTCCAGTAGCAGTTGCAGAGTACTTGAAATTGGTAACAACAAGTGTGTGACAAGATATATTTATCCTTCATACACTAGAACCATATTGCCCAGGGTGGAGGATACTCCTGGACTCTAGCAAAGCACATACCACAAGTCCAGCATGCTTGTATGTTTTCCCCACCTGCAAATCCATGACTATAAATGTGATACTCATAAAGAAGCAGGTTTACTTCAGATGTAGATCTCAAACAACGTGCGCATGCCATGTACAGGCAGAATACCTAGAATCAGATGAGAAGTTTGGTTCACAGCCTGCTCTTACCACATTTTTTGGCCAAACCACAGTATTTAGGGGTACAGCGTGTGGATGTGGGAGACTGCAGCAAGATGAGGGCCTTGGTGGAGTATTCCTGAAGAAACGGTTCACGTCAAAGGTGCCGTGTTTAATGTGCATGTACTCTAAGCTCCAGCACTCAAATTTCCTTGTCTGGTGAACTGATTTGCTCCCTAGCAAAGATTAGGCACAAAGTATANGAGCAGAGTAAAGGGGCAGAATCACTTTCCTTGCTCTGCTGGCCACGCTGCTCTTGATGCAGCCCAGCACACAGTTGCTGTCTGGGCTGCATGCACACACTGCAGGCTCATGTTGAGCTTTTCATCAACCCAGACCCTAAGGTCCTTTTCTTCAGGGCTGCTCTCCAGCCATTCACCACCCAGCCTGTATTTGTGCTTTTGCAATTAGAATTTCAGGATGGAGTTTGGAAACAGGCAATGCTCCACTTGGACACCGTAGAGGTCTCTGTGACTTATGTCACCAGATGCATTCTTCCAGGATGCTCCTGTCCAAGATGAGGCAGCAGCTGGTGAATCAGCTGAAACAAAATTTGTCTCATACATGCCACAGTTGTGGATTTCCCTGCTAGTCTGCTTGAGACAGGAATGTCCATAGATCTTACCTACTGTTTTGAGGGGAGTGAAAATAATGCTTCAGGAGCTCCATTTGTTTTTGGGCTTTGACTTATATTTTATCCATTCATTCATTCATACATTTATTCATTCATTTTTTCACTCATTTATTCATTCATTTATTCATTCACTTCCTCAGTTGTTTTCTCTCTACAATTTTCTCCTCTGTAATCCTTACACTTCTCTACAGAGTCAAACAAGAAGAACTAGCTTTATCGTTAGCATGCTCATATATTCTTTCTCCTCCAGCTTCCTCTGAGCTCTGTGTCACACCTGACCACTTGCCCTGCTAGGAGTCAAAAAATTGCGAGGTCTTAGAAAGTACTAAGGCCCAATTATTTCAGTTGTGCTCCTGAATAATAGACTGGCAAGCAAGATGCCTGGAGTGCATCAAAGGCCTAGTGAAGGTCTGTAGAGAAGCCTGTGTTATTTTAGGAAGAAATATGTTCATCCTGAGTAACGTATAACTACTGCATAAGATCTATGGCATGAAGAGAACACAGGGTGCTTCTAGCAACAGGAGCTTGAGAGCATCCTTGGCAGAGGAATAAAGTCACTAACTACAAAGTGTATGATATTTCCATGATGAAAGAGGGTAATCAGTTGGAGAAGCACTATAAAACAGAAAAGGGACAGGATAAATGCAGATGGAGAGCAGCTGTAGGATTGAGTTTATGGACAGTGAGGTATCTCTGTGAACTATAAAAAAGCCCTTACCCTGTGCTGCACTTGGGGTCTGCCCTCAAAAGGGAAATGTGGAGAAAGGTCTTGTGTTGAGCTGGGTAGCTAAATGAAGCAAGGTGCTCACTGTCCTTGCAAAAAATGGGGCTAGAGATAGGCTTGGAGCTGCTCGCTGTGGTGACCAGCTGCCCCAGGAATGCCAACAATTTCAGTGAAGCCCTGAGAAGTGGGGTAGAGATGATGTTGAGAAGGTAGCTTTGGTGAGATGAGCTGGGACCACTTGCTGTGGCAGAGCAAAAGATGGCAGCCATGGGTGGATATCCTTTCTTCTGACAGCAGTAATGGAGGTCTCCATTGCACCTCATGGGTGGCTTCAGTTCTTCCTACTGTTCTTATCAGAAACAGCAATAGTTCAGTTGATTTATTTTGGATCTGATGCATCATTTTCTGCTATGTGCAGGTTTTTTTTGTTATTCACTGGAGCAATAATCCTACGCATGGCAATTTACTTCTCTCAGGCACTGTGTTTTGGGCTGACTCTGGGCTGGGGTGGTATCACTGCGTGTGTTGTGTAGGGGTGTTTAAAAACAATATTTTCTGCATATGTTTTTATAGTTTTATATTTTTTTGCAAGTTACATCCAGTAAATGTATTCTATTGACTGCAGGAGGTGAGATCCTCTTTGCAGCCCTGCAAGAGGAAACACAGCCCAAGGACCATGGCCTGTGCATAGAGGGTATCTGGATACTGTCTTTCCAGATGTAGTCTTAGGACCTCACAGAAATAGGCAAGAAAAGCCTTGTTGGTACTGTGAAAGATTCAATGATAAGCAATCTTTTGAAGACCAACGGATGATAAATACAGTACCAGTCAAGAGAGACCTGCACATGTTCATGGTACCACAGTAGGTCATGTAGATTCTGTTTTCTCCCAGACAAGATATTGCTGTGTTTCAAAGCAGCCAGCCTCAAGAAAAGTGTTTCTCAGCAGTCAAGATGTGAAGCTAAAAATGCAAAGAGTAAAAACTGCACAGTCACTGGCAGGAGTCAATGTTTGCTGCCTGTTATCATATTGAGCTTTCTAATATGTCTCCATACCACAGAATCATAGAATTGTTTCAGTAGGAAAAGACCTCTAAGATCAGACCTGATGTGGCCCTTGGCAGCCTGGTCCAGTTAGGGTTGTGCCTGACCACTGCAGGAGGGATGGTTGAGCTGATCCTGGAGGGTCCATTCCAACTCAATGCAATCTGTGAATCACAAAGTCCAGCCACTAATGTAACATGTGTAACATTAAACCATGTCCCAAAGTGCTATGTCCACAAGTTTCTTGAACAACTCCAGGAATGGTGTCTCCACCAGGGAGGTCCCTGAGCAGGCTGTTTCAATGCCTGATAGCTCTTTCTGTAATCTTTCCTGATATCCAGTCTAAACCTCCCATGGTGCAATTTCAGGCCACTTCTTCTCATTCTATCACCTAATATTAGGGAAAAGAGACCAACATCCGCCTCCCTACTACCAAGACCAACACCCGCCTCCCTACTATCTCCTTTCAGGTAGTTGTAGAGAGCAATGAGGTGTCCACTCAGCTTCCCCTTCTCCAGACTAAGCAATCCCAGTTCCCTCAACTGCTTTTCCTAAGACTTGTTCTTTAGACCCTTGACACCACATGCTGTGCTGAAGAGTAGTAACTTTTGCTACAGCGTCGATGGAGCATTCAAGGGCCTTACACTCAGCTGATACCTGGGGTTCCTCCATAGAAGTGCAGCAGCTTTAGGAGCAGCTGTGTCATATTATTATATTTGCCTTGCAAGTGCTTTGGTTGGATGTTCTCTCTAGGTGTTGCTGCTGGCATTTTTGTGATTTTGTGAAGCTGAAAGATGGCACTTAGGTCTGTAGATAGATACTTTTCTTCTTTTTCTCCAATGTGTTTTTAATCATTAATTGTAAAAGATATCACACTTGTCCTAAAGATTATTTCAGAACAGTTCTGATATTGTTGACAGAAATTGCTATGTAATATTCTTATGTGGCTTCATATTAGAATCAGAATCATAGAATCATAGAATCATAGAATCATAGAATCAGTTGGGGTTGGAAGGGACTGCTAGGATCATCTAGTTCCAACCACCCTGCCATGGGCAGGGACACCTCACACTAGATCAGGCTGCCTGGCCTTAAACACCTCCAGGGGTGGGGCTTCAACCACCTCCCTGGGCAATCCATTTCAGGGTCTCACCCTCACTCTTACTCTACAAATATTCTATTCCATATAAGTGAATTTGATTTTATGTTGGCCATTAACTTCCTAAGTTTTTTAATAGATTTTTTTCACTTGCATAGTAATTAAAGATTAAAAAAAAAATCCTGTTTCTAGTTCAGGGAAGTTTACAAGTGTTAGTAGGAAGTTCAATGCAAAAGTTGAATCAAATCTCAAATCCTTGATTAGCAGCTTTAGTTCTGTTCTAAAAGGAAGTACAACCATAGGCAGCTCTCTGCACCTGTCAAAACCTCTATTGTAGTCATAATATTATTTATTTTACCACATTATCCAAGTTCTTTAAATTCAAGTCTTCTGCCCAGGAGGCCTGTTCCTCATCATGCCATGGACTGAGTAGGTAGGTAAGATAAGCCTTCTTTGAAAGAGGTGTTTCAGTGAAAGAACTAATCAGTGGAGGAAGAGAATAATTTATGATACTTTTGTTACACAGCTGTCATCTTTCAAATTCAAGAGTTCTGTCCAGAAGAACCTTATTTCATGAGTCTGCTTTTGCTAGCCTTTCAATGTGTACCACATTTCCTAGAGGAAAACAGATTAATTCTTTTTGTTTGTTCATTTGGTTTTCTTCGTCGAATGCCTGTGTATTCCATTGTTTCTTCCAGGCAGTTTCAAAAACAACACTTTAACATAAGTCACAGAACCACAGA
>WBNM01017234.1:35299-57198 GCA_013399055.1 Ramphastos sulfuratus | reverse complement strand
TCCTTCCTTTGCTGGGGGCTTCAACCTTTTCCCTTAGTGTGGTGGCTGCTACTACGTCATTCATAACTTGGAGGGAAAGCAGAGGCAATGTTGCTAATGAATTCAAGGTATACATCATGTTAAGAAACGGGATCTAGTTAATGTGCAGTGTGTGGTTATGTCCCTTGTCTGAAAGGGGGCCCATGAAGGGCAGTAGACCTCTTTCTTTGTTTGAGCATACTGGGTTTTTATAAGCCTTTTGCAGAATTATAATTCAGCTCATGTACAAGGTGCAGTTCTTCAGCAAAGGAGTTTATTGCAGAAGTAACCTTGGTGACCTGAGATATTAATGGGAAGCAACGTCCTCCTTCCCTTAGGCAGGCGGTCGGCTTTTTCTTTATAGATGGTCAAAGATAGCACTGTGTGAGCAGTGCATTTTATACATGTTGTGCACGTGGGAAAGGAAGGCTTCTTCAGCCCCTCCTAGGTCAGCATGACAGTGTCTTGTCAAGTGCCAGCTGCACAAGTGGGCATTGCATGTGTGCAACTTCAGCTCCCACCCTTCAGATTGAAAATGTAAGCCGTGTTCACATCACCAATGTGCCTAATTTGGGATAAGTCCATCTCCTTGGGGTTCTTTTGTTTTCTTTGTTTGGTTTGGGGTTTTTATTTCCATTCAACTCCCAAGCGGAACTGTAACGGAATAAATGTCCCTTTATGTGTATAAGCTTGAGATCACAGAACCACAGAATGTTAGGGGTTGGAAGAGACCTTTAAAGATTATCCAACCTCACTGCCAGAGCAGAGTCACCTAGAGTAAGGTCACACAGGAATGTGTCCAGGGGAGTTTTGAAAGTCTGCAGTGAAGAAGATTCCACAAACTCTCTGGGTAGCCTGTTCTAGTGTTCTGTCACCTTTACAGTGAGAAAGTTTTTCCTTATGTTTACATGGAAGTTCCTGTGCTCCAGCTTGCACCTGTTGCCCCTTGTCCTATCGTTGGACATCACTGAGAAGAGCCTGGCTCCATCCTCCTGACACTCGCCCTTCACACATTTGTAAATATTAATGAGATCACTCCCAATGACCTTCTTATCCTCCATATGCCTAGAGACTGCACTGAGGATAAGTTGTTCCATCACCTTTCCAGAAATGGAGGTGAGGCTGACAGGTCTGTGTTATGAATGATGCAAAATTAATAATCGATATTAACAATCTCTGTCTGGATATAAAAATTNCTACCTGCTCGTCCCTTTTTATCCATGCAGCCCGAGACTAAAGGGCCTTTGGACATAGATTAGGCAATCAGGATGGCACTTTGCCAAGCCTGACCATATTAGGTGAAGCCAGGGCTCTTGTCCTCTTTCCCGTGGTTGCTTCCTCCAGCAAGGAGAAGGGGGAGCAGGGGAACATGCCTGGGCAAGCCAGGACATGTGTAGGCCTATTTTGGCCTATTTAGGCCTACCACGACAGTCTGTAGTTACCTGGGTCCTCCTTGCCCTTTTCGAAGACTGGAGTGGCATTTGCTTTCCTCCAGCCCTCAGGCTTCTCTCCTGTTCTCCAAACTTACCAAAGATGAAGAGTGGCCTAGCGGTGACTTTCACAAGCTCCTTCAGCACCCATGGGCGAATCTCATCGGAACCCATGGATTTATGGATGTCCAGATTGCTTAACTGATCCTTAACCCTGTCCTCATCAACTGAGGCAAACTCCTCCTTTATCCTGACTTGTTCTGGAAACTCAGGGGTCTGGGACTCCTAAGGCAGTATAGACAGAGATGAGGAAAACATTCAGTAGCTCTGGCTTCTTTGTATCTCTGTCATCAGGGCACCCACCTCACTGAGCAGTGCGCCTGTGTTGCCTCTAGTGTTAGTTTTGTCTGCAATGTATGTTTCACACTGGCATCTGTTCCCCAAAGAAACAGCACTGGGAGTTCAGAGGAGGGTGCATGTTGTAGCTGAAATGAATGTGCCACCCTAAGCTTTATTGTAGGTTTATTAAATCAAGGTGTGGAAATGAATTGAGCAGGTACAAGAAGAGTAAGCTCTCTTTGATCTTCTTGGGTAAGTGGTGCTGTACAACAAAGAAAAGTGTGGGCTGAGCCTGCTTCAATTGAACTTCTCTTTGAAATCAAGATACTACTGAGTTTTTCTTTCAAACCATTCTGGTACTGTAAGAAAAGAAAAAAAAGTTTCGTGTAAACCCCCACAAAACAGTTACTTGAGTTAAAATTGTATTGTTTTTTGGTTTGGTGTTTTGGTGTTGTTGTTTTTTTTTTTTTTATTGTGTGTATGTTTCTCATTGCAGGTATTTTTTAATAGACTTAGAGGCCCCACCTTCAATTGTATCAACCATGATGGATCATTTAGGCCGTGATATCGATGTAATTAGACCTGCCTTTATAAAGCGTCCTCTATCCAGGACAGAAGAATGCAGTGGCATAGTCCCAGTCAACTATGAAGACAAACTAACTGCCAAGAAGTGAAGATTTCAACTGGCACCTTTGAAACTTTTTTACAATCTTTTTTTATTCCTGCTTTGGAAAATGGTTGTGATAACTAATGCCCATAAAAAAAATCAGTTTGGACTGTGGTGTGTGTGTGTGGTTACACTACACTGCCTTCAGCTGTTGTAAAATCTAAAGCTTCTTTTTTGTTCACAATTATTTGAATATAGACTTAATCTATATGCTTTTATCTTCATATCTGACAAGTGTGAAATTTGGGGTTTTTTCTTCTCTCTTAAAGCATTTGATGATGAAGATTTATCCATCATCAGAATACTAAAAATAACATTCTTTTCCAAAACCAGATTACTTCAGAATATGTGTATTTACATGAGAGATTAAGAAGTCTGCAGTGTAAATATAGGAGTATAGGATGTGATTTGTTGGAGGTTCTTTGATTTGTTGGAGTCGAGGTTTTTTTTGCTTGGAAAAAGATAATAAAGTGTGATTAAAAATAAAACTTGGCTTTTTTTTTTTTTTTAAAGCATTAAAAATAATTTAGGTTGCCAAAAGCCACATCCCACTTCTTTCTTTAAGATAGTAACTCTGTTCAAAGTACAGGTAAAAGATTATTCTCTATAGAAACAGAAACTTCCAGGTGGCAGGGTCGACAATAACCATGCTCACATATCATAGGCTCATAGAATGGTCTGGGTTGGAAGGAGCATCCAAAGGTCATCTAGTCCAACCTCCTCTGCAGTCAACAGGGACATCCTCAACTAGATCAGGTTGCCCAGAGCCCTGTTGAGCCTCACCTTGGATATCTCCAGGAATAGGGTCTCAACCATCTCCCTGAGCAACCTGTTTCAGTGTTTCACTACCCTCATGGTAAAGAACCTGTTCCTAACATCCACTCTTCTCGACTTTGTAGCCACTGCCCCTCATCCTATCACTACAGGCCTTTGTAAACAGTGTCTCTCCATCCTTCTTGTAGGTCTCCTTCACAGGTATTGGAAGGTTGTTATTAGGTCTCCCCAAAGCCCTTCTCTCCTCCAGGCTGAACAATCCCAACACTGTCAGCCTGTCTTTGTAGCAACAAGTGTCTTTGGCAACAAGAGTTAGTTAGCCTCACAGGATTGTCTCTTTGGGCCAAACATGAGAAAGCATGGATACAGCCTGCCTTAGTAACTTAGCTTTAGGGCCATGGAATGGTCCATGGCTCTGTTTCACTCACAACCACTTCTCTAGTTGGTTTCTAGCATATTAATCCTACAATATAAAATTATCTGATATGGCCTCCCAGTTTACTCTTACACTTAAAGAACATTCTGAAATGCTAAGTGCCTAACCTAGCTGGATTTTTTTAACACTGGTTATGCAAATTTGAGATGATACAATGAAAGCTGAGGGTTCCTAAAGTAGTTTTATTCTTATATCTGACAGACATATGGACAGAAGAATGAAGGATGCTTTGTTTTACCATCAGCCGGAGGCAAGTGCACATTTAAAACTGAGAAAAGCATCAGGACAAAACTCTTAGTGTATATTCTGTCCTTGTTTTGCTGTTGTGAAAACCAAAGGAAAAGCAATATGTGTGAAAGATGACATTAATGCTGTAAGACCTCTTGCAGGTTGGACCTGGTAGTTTCCAGAGGTTCTTCCTGTTTCCCCTGTGCTGCTGAAGAAATGCACTGGCCATTGCTGCTTCTGAAGGAATGCTGTGTAGTTCTTTCTGTAGAAAAAAGTAAGTTTGACATTGATGTGTTGTTATGCAAAGAGGATGTTCTTTGCTTGAATGAGCTTTGTGCAGAAGCAGCCTCCTCTGGCATTGGAGTTGCCAAAGCCTGCTCTGGCACTCAAGTTGCCAAAGGCGAGGCCAGTACAGAGATCAAGGTCAGACTTTTCAGAGACCTAGCAGGTCTTCCTGCTGTGACTACTCTCCAGCCTGCTATCTCATCATGGGTTGGTCTCACCTTTTCATGGAGGCAGCTAGGTTGGTTTTCTTCGGGTTTGATTGTTTTTTGTTGGTTTTTTCTTTGTTGTTTTATTTTGGTTTGGTTTGGCTTTTCCGAGAGATGCTGTTTTTAACTTCAGGAGGAAAACAAAACATCATTTCCCTATCTTCTTTTTCAAACAAAAGTTAGTTAGAAAAAATGGAAGAGGGAGTTTTCTTTCTGTACATCTTTATTTAGGAAATGTAAATGCGGTTTTGTGGAGTTTGATTTTTTTTTTTTTTTTAAATGTTTTTCCCCTGGTTTGTCTATTTCCTTCCCCCTCCCCCCCTGTTTTTAACTTTTCTTTTAAGAGAAAACTGTCACATTTTGTCTCTTTCCTGGAAAAATATTGGGAGAATAGACAACATGTGCTACATGCTTACTGAAGCTGGATTTATATTAGGTGTGCTTGAGGTTTTTTTTAACATGGTTACTGCCTGTTGCACTGATGCTTGCTCCAGGCAGAGCTTTTCTTATCAATGATTTTTGCTTGCAAGACAGACCTTCCTTCCATATGGGTGTGAGCTTAGCCAGGAGCAGCCATAGGTTTGTAACTATGCTGTGAGTTTGACTTCCTGAGCTGTCCTTTCTGATGGGCTACTGAAAATTCAGATTTGTAGGATAAAAAGCACAAATTACAAGTGGGGAAGTGTGGAATGCTTTAAAGAATGTCTTAGAAGTTTCTCAGAAGTTTTTCTTAAATAGAAAGTAAAAGAAAGTTTGTAGTGTAAAGTTACTTTGCTTTTGGGTAGGACTTTGGGTCCTAGATTCCATTTGAGTAGGAAAGAGAATATATAACTTCTCAGCATCACAAAATGAAAAAGATTGTGAAGAGAGTTTGCCTTTATTCAATTGCCTTTAACCTAGTATTAAATTTTGCAATTAATTTGTTCCAGCTTCTAAGTCGATGCCTGCATTCAGTAGGAAAATTTGAGATGCTGATTAGAGGTGAGCCTGTCAGTTTATTAAATCATAGAATCACAGAATGGTAAGGTTGGAAGGGACCTCAAGGATCATCTAGTTCCAACCCCCTGCCATAGGCAGGGACACCTCCTACTAGTACAGGTCACTCAAGGCCTCCTCCAACCTGGCCTTGAACACTTCCAGGGAGGGAGCAGCCACAACCTCCCTGGGCAACCTGTGCCAGTGCCTCACCAAAATCTGAGGCATTGTTCATTGTGAATTAGAACCTTTGGTCAGTCAGATGTTCATGCTCCTCTTTTCTGCGGGGCTCATTTCTCATCTTAACAGAAGACTGCTGGATGTCAAGAGCAGAAGGCTTGGGCTTCTGAGTCTGGCTCATCTGAAGACCACAGCGGCAGTAGTGCATCTTGGAGCTGCAGCTGATCCTGTTTTTTGAGGTACTGACCGTGCATACAGGAGTGACTGAAAAGTGACTGAAAGTCTTCTTTATCTCTGGGACAGAAACACTGACCAGTGAAAGCAGAAGCCACAAGCAGAGTCCCACTTGCTGGCCTGGGCCATGGTTACATAAGCAGTGGTGCTTTCTCAGCAGCAGGATTTATTTATAAAAGACCTGCTGAATGGCTGGCTCTCAACTGGGTGTACTATTTTCTTCATAATTGATAGTTTCTAATAAGAACTTTTAATTTTTTTTTGTTGTTGTTGTTTTGTTTTAATAGGGGGTGGGGTGGAAGAGGCTAAGGAAGGAGTCTTGGGTTGCAATTTGTTTAGCCTGGTCAGCCACCCAGACTGGTAGTTAGCTATTTTGGGAAGCTAATACATAACAGTGTGCGCCTTCTCTCTCTGTAGCTGTAAATGTGGGAATGGATGCTGCAGTGTATCAGAGGATTCGGCCAGTTCTGGGTTTGAGCAAAAAGTCTGAGTTGTGCCATGGAAGAAAGCAAGTACCCCTACCCTGAGTGGTCATAAATTCTCCCTGCAGAGGAAGGGAAACCTCAGCGTGGCTTTCAGATGTGCTTGCCTTTTTGGTTGTTGATAGCCAGTTTGTCCCACTGGGCTGTGACTGACTTGATCTCCAAGAACAAAATTTCAGGGCACTACAGTGTGGCTGGAGAACCAAAAGAGTCTCTGCAGCCAAACCATGGCCAAATACCTAAAATGTCCAACTCTGTTGGCATCCCCAAAGGCCCAGACAGATTGAATACCAGTATTTTAGTTTTGTTTACCAAAGAATTGGATGCTGAAGCTCTTCAACCCTTCCTTAGGTTATGTTCCCAAGTGTATAAAATAAGTAGTTTTATGCTCCTAGATGCTCTGGTTTTCTTGTTTGCGGATTGTGGACATACAGAGTTGGGCAAGTAATAAAATAACAACTGGCAGTTCTCCTGGCTCTGAAATGTTTTCTCTGTCTTAACCTTCAGCAAACAAATAAGCACAACTGGTTTTGTGGTGAAGATCTTGGATATGTCTCCAGTTGCTGCTTTCTCCTGATCTTGTTTCTCTTTCTCAGCTGAATCTTTCACTCTGGAGGTTTATTCAGTGTACTGAGGGCTCAGCACCATCAAAGCACCCAGCACTCTGCTTGCAAAGCAGCTGCTGTGGCCACTGGCTTCACCCCAGGAGGTTTGTGTACACAGTAATTTCCTCTATGGACCAAGAGTGTGACTTCCATACATCTGACTATTCTGTCAAAATCCTGTTTGTTGGTAGTGTGGGCTTAAAAGAATTTCAGGATGCTCAATTTTAGCAGAGTATTTCTGTTGCTAAATGTTTTAATGGGACTCTGAAAATAATTTTTCAGCTGGATGGCTACTTTGAAGTAAACTCCTGGAGCTGCAGACTGAGCTGAGTGCAACCAACGTGCAGAGAGGTACTGTTTTTGAAATCATCCAAGGAGCAGTTAGAATGACAACAGTCAACATGACTCATGGGCTCTTACTGTTGAATCTAGGCTTTGATCACTGAAACACATCACCTGTCACTTAATGAGACTGGTTTCTGTTTTTTAAGTTGATACACTGTTACAGAATCGTGGAACTATTTAGGTTGGAAGAGACTTTCAAGACTGTGGAGTGCAATGTAACCTTGCACTGCCAAGTCCACCACTAAACCATGTCCCTCATCACCTCACCTACATGTCTTTCAACTACTTCCAGGGATGGTGACTCAGCCACTTCCAAGGTCAGCTTGTTCCAAGGCTTGACATCCCTTTTGGTGAAGAAATATTCCCTAGTATCCAACCTAAGCTTCCCTTAGTGCAGCTTGAGGCTGTTTCCTCTTATCACTTGTTACTTGGAAGAGGAGACCAAACCCCATCTCCTTTCAGGTAGCTGTAGAGAGTGATAAGGTCTCCCCTGAGTGTCCTTTCTCTAGGCCAAACAGCCCCAGTTCCCTCAGCCACTCTTCATAATGCCCATTCCTCAGACTTGTTACCAGATTTGTTGCCCTTCTCTGGACATGCTCCAGCACCTCAATGTCTTTCTTTTATTGAGGGGTCCAAAACAATGCAGGATTCAAGGTCCAGCCTCACCAGTGCCAAGTACAGAGGCATAATCACTTCTTTACTTCTGCTGGCCACACAGTTGGTGATACAGGCCAAGATGCTGTTGGTCTTCTTGGCCACCTGGGCATGCTGCTGGCTTGTATTCAGCCAGCTGTTGACCAACACCTCCAGGCCCCATCCTTTGCTACATGTCAGCTTTCCAGTCACTCTTCTCCAAGCCTGTAGTGTGGCATGGGATTGCTGTGAACCAGGTGTAAGACATGGCACGGGCCTTGGTCCATCAATCTAGCCTGTCCAGATCCCTCTCCAGACTCTTCCTACCCTCAAGCACACCAACAGTCCTGTCCAACCTAGTGTCATCTGCAAACTTACTGAAGGTGCCCTTGATTCCCTCATTCAGATAATTGATAAAGGTATTAAGCAGAACTGGCTCCAGTGCAGAGCCCTGGGAAATACCACTTGTGACCAGCTGCCAACTGAAGTCCATTCACCACCACTCTTTGGGCTTGGCCATCCAGCCAATATTTTTACCCAGCTAAGAGTACACCTGTACAAACCACGAGTAGCCAGTTTCTCTTGGAGAATGCTTCAGGGAGCAGTGTCAAAGGCTTTACTAAATGTAGACAACATCCACACCATTTCCCTGACTCGCTGTGCAAGTCACCTTGTCAAGGAGATCAAGTTAGCAAGCAGAACTTGCCCTTCATGATCCCATGCTGACTGGGCTTGATTGCCTAGTTGTCCTGTACATGCTACATGATGGCACTCAAGATGATCTACTCCATAACCTGCAGCACTGAGGTCAGACTGACAGGCCAATAGAAGCTAGGAAGGAAGCTTTTGGAATATAAAGCAGCCCTGTTGGAGTCATAGAAACTTCTGTTCAGACTTGACCAGTCTGAACAGCCACACATTATTTTTGCTCAGGGAGGCTCCTAGGATCTGTCCAGCATTGCCAGTGTCTACAGCATAAATGTTCAAGAATCATCAGGCAAACCCCACAGATATTTTTAAACTGCACCACGTAATTATGAGCTTACAATTCATGGGCACTGCTGAAGATGTGAGCTTCTTTTTATTGGTCTCTTAGATTTTATGATTTGCTTTTTTTTTTTTTTCCAAACTGTGTGCTGGCATGGTTTTGACAGAGCATTTGACTGAAGAGCTCTGAGGAAAACACAGCTATAGCAGATGAGAAGCTTGATAAGTTCACTGAGACTGGTGCTGCGTCCCTCCACCCACTGAAACTGGAGAATTTTAAAAGAGGAATAATCATTGTGTCCTTTCCTAGAATTCTGAGGTTCAGGTAGGACAAAAGTCAGAGTTAATGTGGGGCCAAACTTGTTTTCTCAACTGCTGCACGAAAGGAGGATTAAAAATGTGTTGCTTTCCCTGACCTATGGAATGTGTTGCTTTCTTAGTGCTGCTTCAACAGGCATTTGAAAACACAAAGGCTGCAGCTGATGGACTACCTTAGGCTAATGCTGCTCCTCTTTGCACAGCTATTTGTGCATTGCTGCGGAGGAGTGGGAGAGTCACTGCTTATTGAGTGCTGGTTAAGAGGGGGAGTGATGCATTGACAGATTCAAGTTCTGGAGTATTCAAGGTTGCCTTCTAAAAGTGTTTTTAATGGGAGGCAATGCTCACTGTAAACCTGGGAGAGTTTTTGTCCCTGTTATTTTTTTGCATTGTGCTTAGGCTGCCAAGTCAACCTTGTTTGGAGAATGCAAACTGGCAAATAGAAAATCTGCCTTGTTAAAGACTTCAACACGTTTATGTTGAGGGTAGTTTGGGGGGAATAGTGTTGCTCCACNATTGGCCTTAGCCACCTGGGCACACTGCTGGCTCATGTTCAGGCAGGTGTCAATCAGCACCCCCAGATCCCTTTCTGTTTGGCTGCTCTCCAGCCACTCCAGCCCCAGCCTGTAGCTCTGCATGGGGTTGTTGTGGCCAAAGTGCAGCCCCCAGCACTTGGATTTGTTGAACACCATCCCATTGGACTCTGCCCATCTGCCCATCCATAAGATGCCTCTGGCTGAGTTCTGTAGGAGCAGGTGTTTCCTGACATTGTGGTGCACTTTATCCCAAGCAGAATCCTTAAATCACCTTGGCAGGATTTGCAGACTTTTGAACTTTTTGTTGATGAAGACTCACATGATGCCTCCACACAGGGCCTGATTGGTGCATCTCGGAGAATGCCTAACATGTGCAGGGCTCTCCTGGAGCTTCTGACTGTGGTAATGAGGTAAGTTCAGCTGAGTTTTCTGCTAAGGCCTGACATGAAAGTTACTTGCAGGGAGAAAAAAATCCTTTAATTTCGAGTTTCCCTTTACAGTTCACCTTGGAAGCAGCAATGGGGTGAGGCAGGATGGAGAAGGGTTGTTGCATACTCAGTGTTCTTGCAGGCTGTCTTCTTCACTGTTCTTTTGTATGTGACAAGCAGAAAGAAAATGTCATATATAATCTGTTCCATCTGTATGCATTGGTACCTGGGAGATGTATGACTGAGGAAAATGTAAAGAGCAGGATGTTTATTATCTTGCACAGCCATCATTCCCTTCTCTTGCTCAGTGAGTGGGAATGTCATGAAAGAAATATATTCACTTATCAAATGCCAAGAAGGTAGGCCCTTTACAAATTCTAGGAGCCATAGTAATGGAGTGGAAGGGTGACCACACTGGGTGAAAAATGTGATGCAGAAGAGTGTCAAAGGAGTAAAAGGTCATTGTGGAGAAGCTGAAGGGACCCACACGAAGTACAGGACATAGAGACAAGTAGGAATGTTGGGGAGATAAAACCATCCCTCCCTCCTGCCCTGAAGCAATCAGTATGTTTGCACAGAGGAGTCCTGGAAGCAGCTGGTGGGTATGGGTCTGTGCCCAGTGCACTCAAAGTGTAGACACAAGCCTTGTGCTGCGTCAGCATGCTGGAGGAGAATCAAACCAAAATTGTTTGATCCTTCAACTTGCTAACTATGAGGCAGGATTGGATATTGTAAGTTGTACCAGCCACTGGAAAGTGCAAATGGTTTGCTTTAGTAATCCCTGTAATCCCCTACAAATAATGTCCTCCCCTATATTGATGGAAAAAAAAATTACATAATAACTAGACCAAAGGGGGTAAAAATAAATGAAACAAACAAACAAACAAAAAGAGCTATTGCACTCGCTGTGCTGCAGGTCAGCTTCATCTGAGCTGTATTAGGAGAGCTTAGGAGTCCTGCCAGAGAAAGGAAGACTATTACCAGAAATGAAAATCTGCATAATCTTGGTCTGCAAAAGTAGTTTTCAAGAAATTTCAGACCCCAAGACTTTGTTGTGCAGGATGCTGACTGAGCTGTAAGGTGAGCAGCTGAGTGGGATTAGTATGTTACAGCTACTTGTTCACAGGGGTTTTCTCCCAGAGGTTTCTACACTGGCTGTCCTCCAGGTCAGTAGCAGCTGCTCCTGCTTTGATGTGGTGGCTCTCTTATGTTCCACGTGCACAGAGGAATCATTACTGACTTGCTTTGGCACCCTTGTTAAGCTTCACTGAAATGTGACTTAGTGGTTAAGGAGCTGGAGCTGCAGAGGGTTTCTCTCCCCAGGCTGGATATACTGGCAGAGCTGCTGGGATATATTTGCACTGTGGCTGGAGGAACTTTATTCTCTGGTTAAAGAATTGCAAAAAGAGCCTCAATTGCTGAGTGATGGGCCCGAGATTCAACCTTAAAAGCTGTGTGCATATTTGTTCAACATACACTTAGATGCTTGGGGTGGTCCTTATCAGTGATCTAGACAAGGGAGTTGAGTGCACCCTTGGCAGCTTCACCAATGACACTAAAGTGGGTGGGAGGGTTGATCTGCTTGAGGGAAGAAAGGCTCTGCAGAGGTATCTGGGCAGGCTGGGTTGAGGGGCAGAAGTCAGCTGTATGAGGTTTAAGAAGGCTAAATGTTGGGTGCTGCACTTGGGTCACACCAACCTCATGCAACACTACAGGCTTGGGGCAGAGTGGCTGGAAAGCTGCCTGGTGGAAAACAACCTTAGGGTGCTAGTTAACAGCCAGCTGAACAGGAGCCAGCAGAGTGCTCAGGTGGCCAAGAAGGCCAACAGCATCCTGGCCTCTATCAGGAATGGTGTGGCCAGCAGAAACAGGGAAGTGATTGTGCCCCTGTACTTGGCACTGGTGAAAGCCACACCTTGAGTACTGTTTCAGTTTTGGGCCCCTCACTACAAGAATGACATTGAGGTGCTGGAGCATGCCTAGAGAAGGGCAATGAAACTGTTGAAGGGTCTAGAGAACAGGTCTTAAGAGGATCACCTGAAGGAACTGGGATTCTTTAGTCTGGAAAGGAGGAGTCTGAGGGGAAACTTCATTGCTCTCTACAACTACCTGAAAGGAAGAAGCTGTAGTGAGATGTGAATTGGTCTCTTCTCCCTTGCGTCAAGTGATAGGATGAGACAAAATGACCTGAAGTTGTGCTAGGGGAGGTTTAGATTGGATATTAGAAACATGTCTGTACTGAAAGTGATCAGGCATTGGGAAAGGATGCCCAAGGAGGCAGTGAAAACACCATTCCTTGAGGTGTTCAAGAAATGTATGGACATGGCACTTTGGGACATGGCTTAATGGCCATGGTAGTCTTAGGTTGAAGGCTTGACTTGATGATCTTAGAGGTCTTTCCCAGTTGAAACCAGAAGGCTNACAGAACACTGGAACAGGCTGCCCAGGGGAGTTGTGGAGTCTTCCTCTCTGGAGACTTTCAAAACCTGCCTGGATGTGTTCCTGAGTGAACTACCCTAGGGGATCTTGCCTTGGCAGGGGGGTTGGACTCAATGATCTCTGGAGGCCCTTTCCAACCTCTAAAGTTCTGTGATTCTGTGAATTGCATTGTGTATCACTTGTTTTGGACATTCTTGTAGCACATTTTCCCTTCCTTTCCCCCCCCCCCCCTCCTATTATACTGTCTTTATCTCATCCTATGAGTTCTATGTTTTTTTCTGATTCTTTCCCCACCTCATTTGGGGCAAGCAAGTGAATGACTGTGTGGTCCTTAGCTGCCTGTCACAGGTTAAAACGCAACACAAGCCACAGTGAGGGGTGGGCAGGTGGCCTGTGGCCAGAGGTGCTGGTAAATGTGCAAGCCAGAGCTGGACTCACTTTGTGGATCCTTATATGTGCTTCCATCTCCATCCCCAAGACACAAGTACATCATTTTGATTTAGCTTGGCAATATTATGGCAATAATAAACCTAAATAAACCTAAATTATTCTGTATGTGGGATCTCAGTGTACTGGGAAGTGCATTTCCACACTAGGTGACTGGTGCCTGCCCGAATTGAGACAGCAGCACCACTGGGGCTTGTTGTCCCAGTTTGAGGCAATGAGCTACCCAGGACTGGAGGACAGAAGTGACTCTTACTCCTTTTGACGAGTAAGAATGAAGATAGAGAGATTCTATTTGCTAGTGCATATATGCAGAAGGCAATCAGGTAGAATGACTACATCCACAAACTAAACCAAGTCTATCGGACTAAATCCATCTAGAATCCTCCACCCATTCCACCCTCAGCAGGCTTCAGATTAGGCCAAAACCTCCCTCCCCAGCTTAGATCTACAAGGGCTCAGCAGGCTGCATGACACAGCTCAGAATTCCCTGCCAGCTAGAAGCCATCTCCCACACTCAGACCATGAGCTAAGAAGGAACATGCGCTCTTCCTGGAGAGAGATGTGAAGGGAGGAGAGAAGAGAGGTATCAGCCAGGCACTGGCTTTTAAGCTGTGATACCAGAAAGTGGAATACAATACCAATATTACAACACCCTGGGACGACCAGGTCCATCCCCTGGGATGGGTCTTGGTCTCTGTAGCTTTCTTAAGGGAATCTGGGACCCCTCGAACTGCCACCCTTGTCTCTCTGCTCCACCCTGGGTTTGTGGCTTAGGTTCAGGGGTGGGTGGAGAGGGCCTGGCTGGGACAGGGAGTATGGGGAGCAGCAGCCTTGCAGGGGACAGGACCATGTCACACCTGTGCATGCGGTGCTGTGCCCAAACTCACTGCATTGGCTGGTGCTGCCTGGGCTCTATGTTGACCTGGTGGCAGGATGAGTAGCAAGTGGGACTTGCCTCTGGTGCCAGAGCTTGCTGCATTCCCCCCTCACTGGTGCACTGGGTGACATGTGGCCTTGGAGGAGACACACTGTCTGTGGTGGGGCAGGGAGCAGTTTGGGTGTGCAGTGGTTTGGCAAGCGCTGTGTTATCCTGTGGATGTGTAAGGGGTTTGGGCATATCTGGGAATGCTACTGATGAGGTTCCAAGCCTGTCATACCAAGCTGGGGGCTCTCCTGGCATCCCTGCCACGAGAGACCAGAGCAGCATGGAGGGTCAGGGAAGGCAGCATAGATGCAGCCCATCTTTCTTGTTGAAGAAGGCTGCAACAGGTTTCTCTGAAGGCTTTCTGCGCCGTGCAAGTGAATCACTGCTGCGAAGCACTTCTCCTCGCGTAGGTCTGTGCTGCCAGCTTCGCCGCAGCCTCCACCGGCACTGAATAATCGCCAGGAGAGGAGTGGGGCTGCTGCCTGTGAAGAGGGCTGTAAATCACAGCGCTGTAATCGTTCCCACACGTATCGTTCCTCTTGACCTCTGAGAACTCTAAAAACAGCTGCGGCCTAAAACCCTCAGTTAATTGCACTGTGAAGAGCAAGAGCCCTCTCTGAGTGTTATTGTGATTTGAATTACACGGTCCTGAAATGCTGGCGTTGAAGGAAATACAATAGTGGTCTTCCTCATGTGAGAATCCACAGAAATGTGATGGGTTCCTCTGGTGGTGAGTGTGGCCAACCCGCTGAAGCCAGTGGGAGGCCAGGGTAGATAGTTAGACCAAAAGTATTTTTGCTGAGGTATTTTTGTGAGGGTGAAAATTAAGGAAGTCCAGATGGTCACTGAGGTATCTCATTCCTGCAAATGCATGCACATGCTTTGTTTTATTCACAGGATCACAGGATGTTAGGAGTTGGAAGGGACCTCCAGACATCGAGTCCAA
Organism: Ramphastos sulfuratus; assembly: GCA_013399055.1. NCBI lineage: Eukaryota > Metazoa > Chordata > Aves > Piciformes > Ramphastidae > Ramphastos > Ramphastos sulfuratus. Next base: position 42,335 of record WBNM01017234.1, on the reverse strand, counting down.
CCCCCCTGCCAGAGCAGGACCATAGAATCTAGCATAGGTCACACAGGAATGCATCCAGAGGGGGTCTTGAAAGTCTCCAGAGGAGGAGACTCCACAACCTCTCTGGGGAGCCTGTTCAGTGCTCTGTGACCCTTACAGTAAAGTTCTTCCTTGTGTTGAGGTGGAACTTCCTGTGCTGTAGTTTATGCCCATTGCCCCTTGTCCTGTCCCAGGGCACAACTGAGAAGAGTTTGTCCCCTCCCTCTTGACCCCCAGCCCTCATATATTTATAAACATTGATTAGATCCCCTCTAAGTCTCTTCACCAGACCAAAATGTCCTGGGTCCCTCATCCTTTCCTCATAGGGCAGGTGCTTTCTTCTTGCATCTGGGAAGGAATGTGTGTTTAATTTGCTGACCCTGATGATTTCAGTCTGACTGCTTACCTGTACAAAGCTAGGCACATACCTGAAAATCTGCAGGATCAGCAACTTGCTTGATGTTACCCAGGTCCTAAATTCAGAGCTTTCTGCAGAAATCTCTTACAAGGTTTCTAACAAACATTGAGGTATTCTTTTAAAACCTGAAATAAAGTCTGGTGTGTTGCCTGCATACCAGTTATTTCCTCATTCAGATAACAGGTTTTTCCTCAGACCCAAGATTTTACTGAGTGTTCAACTGTTTTGACTGTGATCAGTGCTAGCAACAGTTCTTTAACAAAAAAAAACAAAACAAAAAAACCCAAAACCAACAACAACAACAAAAAACCACCAAAAACAAAGAAAAGAAGAAAAAAAAAAGTCAACTCTTGGCAGAAAGAAGACTCTCTAGGTGGTCCAATTAACTTTAATGAGATTTCTCCTCTTTGCTATGCGTGCCCATTATTTGAAAATACCTTGAAGCATTTGGTTGAGAGCCTTCTGGAGTTGATGGAAAGTCTGCTGACTTCTCCAGGATGGTGTGTTATAGGCATGCTTAAGGGAGGCTACAACAGTTGGGGCTCTGCAACCTGGAGAAGAGAAGGCTTCCAGGAGACCTTAGAGTAGCCTTCCAGTATCTGAAGGGGGCCTACAGGAAGGCTGGGGAGGGACTATTGACAAGGTCTTGTAATGACAGGACAAGGGGCAATGGGTTTGAACTGGCAGAGGGGAGATTTAGACTGGATGTTAGGAGGAAGTTCTTTGCAGTGAAGGTGGTGAGGCACTGGCACAGGTTGCCCAGGGAGGTTGTGGCTGCTCCCTCCCTGGGGGGGGTCAAGGCCAGGTTGGATGAGGCCTTGAGTGACCTGTGCTAGTGGGAGGTGTCCCTGCCTATGGCAGGGGGCTGGAACTAGAGGGTCTTTGATGTCCCTTCCCACCTTACCATTCTATGATTCTATGAGGATTTTTTCTCACTTCAGGTGAATGGATGCCATTTGTTTCTGACATATTTCAAATCACTGTCCCTTCCTTGGAGGTTGGGTAGAATTTCAGTGGAATGCTTGAATCTTCTTTTTTTTCCCTTGTGCAGTTACCTGTAAGTTTTCTACAGTGCTTTTTACTATGAAGAAGCTCAGTTTTATTTTTTAACTAGAGCCTCATTGTCAGGAAACAAACCATTTAAAACAGAATATGTCAATCCTCTTTCTGTTTTAGGAGATTGCCCAGCCTTCCTGTAGGCCCTCTTCACATACTGGAAGGCTACTCTAAGGTCTCCTTGAAGCCTTCTCTTCTCCAGGCTGCAGAGCCCCAACTCTCTCAGCCTGTCCTCATAGGAGAGCTTCTGCAGCCCTCTGAGCATCTTCATGGCTTCCTCTGGACCTGCTCCAACAGTTCCATGTCCTTCCTGTGCTAGGGGCTCCAGAACTGTACAGTCTATTCCTTCCAAGAACCTTTCCCTGAAGGATCAGTAGGAGGCAAGAGATCCCATTCCACAGGAGCATTTGGGGAAAAAAATGACATTTGGAGTAAGGGAAAAAGGGATGGCTAAATTTGTCATTGTTCAGTTGGAAAAAAGAGAGACTTAAAGCAAAGGAAGAAAATGCAATAGTTTGAAAAGACACTTGACAAAAAAGCCCCAAACAAACAAGTGGCCTGATCAGGAAGAAGAAAATTCAGGAGACACTGAGGAAATAAGCGAATTTTAGAAATAAATAATCCAAATTATGAGCTGCATCACTCTAATATTTGATTTCCTAAATTATCCATGAGTTGTTTGTGATTACAAAGGTATAAACACAGAAAATGTATGCATGCTGTTACTTTTAGGCCATGTGTCCACACTCTAGCCTGAAACTGCCTGTTTACACTCCCCGTGCATTGGCTTTCTGTGGCTGTTATCTGGGGTGCAGCAGTTAGCTGCACAGGCAGGAAAGGGTAGATGTAGGAAGGGATTAGCTTGCATTCAAGCTCTGCTTCTCTCAGTGCTACCACTTACGTCTGCAAGCTCAGGCTTGGATGCCAGGCCAGGCAACTTGACAGTCTGGATAAAGTCAAGGTGACCAGAGATTAATATTTACTACTACAGCTGAGAGATCTGACTGACTAATGTGGCCTCTCTGTGGTCCAAAGCTTCCAGGCTACTGGCAAAGAATTTTGTCAGCCTTCAGGATTGACTGCTGTGTGTTTGGTCTAGCATGGCCAAGAAACCCCTGTCCTCTGCAGATAGGGTTGCTGCAGGTTGGACTAACGATGGCATGAACACAGAGCAAGGCCTGATGGCAAGAACCTAAAAGGTCACAAAAGGCTAGAGCCTTGGTCTTATACCCAATAACCTGGTTTCTGAACCTAGGAGCCTGAGATCACTTACCCTTACATGGGAGACTCTTCCCTTACACTGAACTCCTAGCACTTCTCTGAAAGCTTAGGCTTGCTTACTTGACTGGGAGCAGACAGCAGAGCTTTAGCTTCACCATGAAACAGAGAGTTTCCAAGTCTTTGCCTTGCAGTGAGAGAGTAACTAAAGCCCATAGACCAGGTTGTGATAGCCTTCTAATGCCATCCTACAGCAACCTGGGTCTGTATTTTCTGGCTTTTGAACTTACTGTCCATTCACTGTCTGTATGCCTAAAGCTGCCTGCTGGCATATGCACGCTTGCTTAGTGTTTGAAGTTTGTATCATGAGACATCGTTTCTGCATTGCTCTGCTTTCTGCAGCCTAGTGCAGAAGATGCTGTCCCAGTCTGCTGACAGTGGACCCGAGGACCACGCTCTTGGTTGTACCTAATTGCAATAGGGAACATCCTTCTGGAAGGATCATTCAGCTTTCATACCTGTGTGGAAATTTGCCTGGGACTGGCAGCAGGATGGCATTAGAAGAGTGTAAGGCTGGGGAGTATCCACTGCAAAGCAAGCAATGGCAGCTGGAGGTGTTCAAGGCCAAGCTGGATGAGGCCTTGAGTGACCTGTACTAGTAGGAGGTGTCCCTGCCTATGGCAGGGGGTTGGAACTAGATGATCCTTGAGGTCCCTTCCAACCTTACCATTCTAGGATTCTATAGGTTGTGTAAGTCTTTACCTAATAGCTTCTACTGAAGGGAGTTTTTTCCTCCATAAACTGTTCACCCTAGGATATGTGGAATTTAGAGCCTCACAGGCAGGCAGGCACTTGGCTTTCACTGGAAGTCCTATGTGCATATCTTACAGGCCTACTTACGTATCTTACAGGACCTGAGCACTCTCTTCATGAAATCTGGGTCAGTGCAGTTCCAGGGTGGCCATCAATGCTTAGATAGAAGATGTGAGTTGCTCTGCAGATAAATACTCCAGAGCTTCTATGTCCCAGCAAGGGCAACGAAGATGCTCAAAAGCACAATGTTACATTCCTTAAATTATCTCCTGCTCTGAACTGTTGCTTTAAAAAAAAGGTTTTATTTTCTCTGCTGGGCAGCTGCATCTCAGGAGCAGGCAACAATGCATTAGCATGCATGTGCACTTAGACAGTTTTGCAGAACCAGCTGAGTTTGTAAAACACTGTGAAAAACTCTTGGTGATGAAAGACTGCATCTGAGCATGTGTCCTTGTAACCCATGGGTTTAAACTGGCAGAGGGGAGATTTAGAATGGATGTTAGGAGGAAGTTCTTTGCAGTGAGGGTGGTGAGGCACTGGCACAGGTTGCCCAGGGAGGTTGTGGCTGCTCCCTCCCTGGAGATGTTCAAGGCCAGGTTGGAGGAGGCCTTGAGTAACCTTTACTAGTAGGAGGTGTCCCTGCCTATGGCAGGGGTTTGGAACTAGATGATCCTTGATGTCCCTTCCAACCTCACCATTCTATGATTCCCATATGAGCTTTATAGATGTGCAGAAATGAAATTAACTGCTTATTTTAAAAGCAGGTGCCAGAATTTCCTTTCATTAAATCTCTGTCATTCTCAGGTTGTGAGGGAAAAAAAAAAATCTGTGTCGTTTCTCCTCCTGAGCTGTGCTCAGAGTAAGATTTGTAGGGAGATGTTATGACATGAACAAGTGTTCTCCCGTCACACAGCAACACCTTTTAATGAAATGGTTTCCTGTTAAATCAAGGACAATTTTAAGATAGAGCTCATGCATCCTCCAACTTCTGATGTGTGTTTCCCCCTAGAAGATGTGAGGTTTTGTGTGCTGTTTCCAGCACTATGGGTGGAGATGTTCATCCTTCACGTAAGAGCAAAGGGTGGCAACAGCCATGCACTAAAAGCTTCATATCCACCTTGCTGTGGCTCAGCAGCCAACAGCAGAAGGGGTCCCTGTCATGTGGCAGTTTTGGAGGGTGTGGGGAGGAGTAGCCACCATACAATCAATGCCCGTCCAGCAGCATCCTGACAATGACAACTTTAGGAACTGCTGTCCACCTATTTGCCCCTGAATCTGAAATATCCCTTTATTTGATTTTACTTTTTTTCAAATTTTACTATGTTGTTTGGTTTAGGTTTTTTTTGTTTGGTTGGTTTTTTGTTGGTGTTTTTTTTTTTTTCCTTTTCTTAGAGCACCTCATTTAGGTAAGTCCTGGAAGGGTCCAAGGGGCATATTTGGCCTGATTGTTCCTCAGGATGTAATGGCTGTCATATGGCACTGTGTGGAGATGGCAACTGGTGTGTGTAGGGCCCAGAAATCCCTTTGAAAACTAATTAAACCCAATCTGCCTTGCAGTTCAGGCAACAGGAATGCTTGAGCACTCTGACAAGTGCCAGCATTTCAGTGCATGACTTTGGCATGAGCTTTAAGGGACTCTCCCCTCTGGCCTTATCTTCCGGAGGGAATCATAGAATCATAGAATAGTGAGGTTAGAAGGGACCTCAAGGATCATCTAATTCCAACCCCCTGCCATAGGCAGGGACACCTCCCACTAGTACAGGTTACTCAAGGCCTCCTCCAATCTGGCCTTGAACATCTCCAGGGAAGGAGCAGCCACAACCTCCCTGGGCAACCTGTGCCAGTGCCTCACCACCTTCACTGCAAAGAACTTCCTCCTAACATCCAGTCTAAATCTCCCCTCTGCCAGTTTAAACCCATTGCCCCTTGTCCTGTCATTGCAAGACCTTGTCAATAGTCCCTCCCCAGCCTTCCTGTAGGCCCCCTTCAGATATTGCAAGGCTACTCTAAGGTCTCCTGGAAGCCTTCTCTTCTCCAGACTGCAGAGCCCCAACTCTCTCAGCCTGTCCTCATAGCAGAGCTGCTGCAGCTCTCTGATCATCTTCGTGGCCTCCTCTGGACCTACTCCAACACTTCCATGTCCTTCCTGTGCTGGGGGCTCCAGAACTACCTCTGTGGCTGCAGCACACATATGTTTTGTCTCTTTTCTGCTCTTTGCAGCTACAAATTCCAGTTTTATCTTTGCCTGGCAGTTTGGTGGGTCCCTATCAGGTTGCTGGAACAGCTGGATGGCATTTTAGATGGATGACTTCATTGGAGAGGCAGAGCTAAAGATGCAGCACGAGTACATTTGCCTACAAATGCAAGAAGTCACAAAGAGGACTTGAGTTGCATTTGGTTGTTTCAGCATTTTTAATGTGCTGGAGCAAATTGCTTGGGTATTATTAAAAATTATTGGGTTGTTAAAGAAAATTTAGTGATAAGGCACGATTATTAATTAGCAGTAACACAGAACTGTTTAAAAACACAGAAGGAATTGCTAAAATACGTTTTTTCTTACTTCCTTTGAGAAAGGCACTTTCCAAGCCAGTTTCTTTTTTGCTGGTCTCACAGAACTGACCATGCCAGCTTCAAAGGAAAATGTTGTCGTGAGTAAGATGGAACAAGATTTGGGCTCAAAAATTGCAGCAGAATGAATTACAGATTGCTGTTCTCTTCCTCCTGCTGCACCTTTTGCTTTGGAAAAACAACTGAATTTGCCATAATTAGAATGCTCTTTTTTTAGTTCCTGAATATTTTTTATTCTGTCTTGTTTTGTATTTTTCATGGGTTAAAACTATTTATAGTTACTTGCATTTGCTGTTAGCATCGAGAGCATGCAGTTCAAACATTCTGTCACTTAATAGTCATAGAATTCACTTCTATTTTTAAATTTTATTTTAACTGTGATTTTTTAAATTTAATTTTAAACCTGTTTTTTATTTTAAATGTGACTTCTTAAATTTTATTTTAAATGTGACTTCTTAAATTTTATTTTAAATGTGACTTCTTAAATTTTATTTTAAATGTGACTTCTTAAATTTTATTTTAAATGTGACTTCTTAAATTTTATTTTAAATGTGACTTCTTAAATTTTATTTTAAATGTGACTTCTTAAATTTTATTTTAAATGTGACTTCTTAAATTTTATTTTAAATGTGATTTTAAAATTTTATTTCAAATATGATTTTTTAAAATTTTATTTTAAATGTGACTTCTTAAATTTTATTTTAAATGTGACCTTTTTATTTTAAATGTGACTTTTAAAATTTTAATTTAAATGTGACTTTAAAAAATTTAATTTAAATGTGACTTTTAAAATTTTATTTTATATGTGATTTTTAAAATTTTATTTTATATGTGATTTTTAAAATTTTATTTTAAAGGTGATTTTTAAATTTTATTTTATATGTGATTTTTTAAATTTAATTTTATATGTGTTTTTATTTTAAATGTGATATTTTTATTTTAAAT